>OX608080.1:91733179-91807388 GCA_951509765.1 Sphenella marginata | reverse complement strand
CAATTTTTTTTTATACATATGGAAATCAATTAAGTACCACACACGTAAAATATCAGTCAAATCGGTCCATAATTCCGATTTTTAGTATTTATAAGCGCGATCTCAGCTCCACCTAGCGGAATTTTTTTTCAGGGAAATATTTCTTTTCATAGTAGTAATACATGTTCCGAATTTCAGCTAAATCGGACCATAAATGCGATTTTTGAAAATATAGCGACCTACGCGCCACCTATCGGATTTTTTTTTTCATAATATTGCATTGTCATGGGGGTTATACATCGGCGCAGACTTTCAGCTCAATCGGACACCGGGAAGTGTATCAAATTTATCTTGCAAGATTCCATTCCAGACAGCCGTCAACTAAAAGTAAATAAAAGCTTATAAGCGACTCCCGCGCCACCTAGCGGGTCCAATTTTTTTTTATACATATGGAAATCAATTAAGTACCACACACGTAAAATATCAGTCAAATCGGTCCATAATTCCGATTTTTAGTATTTATAACCGCGATCTCAGCTCCACCTAGCGGAATTTTTTTTCACGGAAATATTTCTTTTCATAGTAGTAATACATGTTCCGAATTTCAGCTAAATCGGACCATAAATGCGATTTTTGAAAATATAGCGACCTACGCGCCACCTATCGGATTTTTTTTTTCATAATATTGCATTGTCATGGGGGTTATACATCGGCGCAGACTTTCAGCTCAATCGGACACCGGGAAGTGTATCAAATTTATCTTGCAAGATTCCATTCCAGACAGCCGTCAACTAAAAGTAAATAAAAGCTTATAAGCGACTCCCGCGCCACCTAGCGGGTCCAATTTTTTTTTATACATATGGAAATCAATTAAGTACCACACACGTAAAATATCAGTCAAATCGGTCCATAATTCCGATTTTTAGTATTTATAACCGCGATCTCAGCTCCACCTAGCGGAATTTTTTTTCACGGAAATATTTCTTTTCATAGTAGTAATACATGTTCCGAATTTCAGCTAAATCGGACCATAAATGCGATTTTTGAAAATATAGCGACCTACGCGCCACCTATCGGAATTTTTTTTTCATAATATTGCATTGTCATCGGGGTTATACATCGGCGCAGACTT
The DNA here is from genome assembly GCA_951509765.1 of Sphenella marginata. Lineage (NCBI taxonomy): Eukaryota > Metazoa > Arthropoda > Insecta > Diptera > Tephritidae > Sphenella > Sphenella marginata. The sequence continues at coordinate 91,806,277 of OX608080.1, read as the reverse complement.
TCAGCTCAGTCGGACACCGGGAAGTGTATCAAATTTAACTTGCAAGATTCCATTACAGACATCCGTCAACTGAAACTAAATAAAAGCTTATAATTATAAAAATATATAATCATGTACAATATGGAATTATTTTATCGCAGACGAAGAAGCCTAATTATCGGTAAAGGGGTTACAATGAACTTATAAAGTGTTATATTTCTTTACAGTGAATTTATTTTTTACTTTTTAGTTAATTTTATTAAACAATAATAAAAGCTTATTTTTAAAAAGGTTTTTTTCTTTAATTTTATTTTTTACTTTTTAGTTCTGTTTATCAACAAATAATATACAAATAAGCTTGTTCTTAGAAAAGCTTTTTTCCTAAATTAATTTTAAGTAAAAAATGTTGTTTAAATTATTTTGTAGTCTTTATTTAGTTATTTGTAACATTTCTCAACCGATCCATTTCTTTTAATGCATCAACATTACATGGTTTCTTTGAAGTCAACTTTGAACAGTCAAGTTCTTCGATTCGAAGACCTTCTAAAGACCGAACACGGCTTAAAGCCACATAAGCTTGACCAGCAGCAAACAATTTGCAGCCTAGATAAATAACCGCATAATCTACAGTAGTTCCCTGCATTTTGTGCACAGTTGAAGCCCACGACAAGACAATCGGAAGCATTCTTCTTTCAGCTGTTCCGTGATTAAATTTAGCAGGAAATTGAACTGATTTAGGCTTTATTATGTGAAAGCCATCGTTACCAAAGTCTACGCGAACCGATGGTATATCGTTATGGTATAGTTGAGCCCGTCTGTAATATGGCCATATAATTTCAGTGATGTGACCTATTGCTCCATTTACAAGTCCCTTAGCAACGTCAATGTTAGACCTCAACATAACTTTAGCACCAACAAATATTTCTAGTTCTTTTGGAAGACCTCCTGTTTTGTTTATATCTGAGTGTATTATATTATTAACATCAATCTGATCTTTATTTTTTGTTCCATCAATTAATTGATCCTGGGCTGTTATTTTAAATATTTCTTTATTTTTCTTCCTAAAATGTTCGAGAACGGCTGCATTGTGTTCATTGACTTGCTGATTCGTTGGGTAAATGCGTAAAGCGTTTTCAATCGAGAACTCTCCAGAGCTGTTTACAGATAATTTCTGCATAAGATCAGAAAAGTGCTCGGTAGTCATCTCACCTACTCTTAAAGCGTTCAATATATTCACGAACTTGTCGCAACCCTTTTGTCTCATGTTCTCTTTTAGCTCTATTAAAGAGAATAGGCGCCATATATGTGTCGCTGGAACCATTCTTGCTGGTTGATCGAATACTTGGTTTCCTCGTACCGGAGGCAGTTGCATTAGATCGCCAAACAAGAGCACATTAAGACCACCGAACATTTCTTCACTGTTCTTAAGCTGTTTTAATCTGGAGTCGATCATGCAGAGCATCTCATACGGTACCATTGATATTTCGTCAATAAATATAAATTGTATATCTTTCCACTGTAGCCGCATTAATCTGAGAAAATTTCCTGTCAACATGGGCATTTGGGATATTTTTCCATCTTTTTGCACAGGTAACTTGAGTGCAGTATGAAGTGTAGCGCCTCCAATCAAACGCGCTGCGACCCCTGTTAAAGCGCACACTTTAACGACAGTCTTGGCATGGCAACGGTTGGCTTGATTTTTCAGCAATTTAAACAAAAATGTTTTACCAGTTCCCGCGTTCCCTGTAATGAAGAGCCTTAGTCTGTTGTCGTCCCCATGAATCTGCTCTTGAATATTTCGGGTCACAAACTGAAATACTTCTACCTGATCACCATTCATAGCTCTGCAACACGTACTGAACTCATTATCATCCATACATTGTTCAGGGGCTTCGATTTCATGAATGGGTTCGTCGTTAGGTTGTAGATTTTCTTCGCCGAGAATGCGAAATGCGTGAGCTTGGTTAAACGCATTTTCTAGCTGTCGATCTCGTTCTCTAAAAAGTTGCATACGTTCGTTGGTTTGGCGGAGGAATTCTTCTTTTGCCAGGAATGCTTCCTGAGCGGAGTCGTATTCTCCCAGCAGCTCACATTCATTACGATACGGCATGTATTGTAGCAAAAGGCTATAATAATAGCTCTCGGGGTCTGTCGCTGCTACAAAGTATGGAACTCGTACCGTGGCTGGAATATTTCGAACTACAAGTTTACTATTATCGGGCAATGTGATAAGTCGTCTTCTGGTGGTCTTTTCTTGAGATTGATGATCATCTACGGATTCATCATTGTTCACGTTGTACGTTTTATTTATATAATAAGGCTCAAATAACATTGCGAATTCTAGCAAACTCATATTAGTAAAGTCGAATTCTGGGTGTTCGTGTGGACGTTTTTCGTACCTGTCAAAGATATTATTGCAATATCCCGTTGCGTGTCCGTCGTCATCAAATTTTAATACTCGGTATCTGACTTCCGGCTTGCGAGTGTTTAAGAAAATACATTTCCTTGAGCTATCGCGTAGATTTAGATGACACAGTCTAAATGCGGACTCACAAGCAGAGATTTGTCGCTCTTGCATAATTCGCATACAAACCTTAAAAAGTTTTCGGGATATGTCGCTTTCTTCACGTTGTATAATTCGAACTGCTTGGGCTAGGCTTGAATCTAATGCGTTTGGCTCAGATTTAGAGATATACTTCGCAACATAATATGCTATTGCTTCATTTGAGCCACATGGTTGCAGATCTATATTCCCATTCCAAACCTTTAGTAAAGTTGGATTATAATTATTAACCCATCTATCTTCCAGGCGTCGCCTTAGAATACAAATTCTACCACCATTCCTGAGATATTCATCAGAAGTTTGATCAATTATGCGAGTTTCCTCGGATTCTTCTCGTGGAAACCCGAACCGACAAGTATTGGCATTGTTCTTTTGACATGTATGGGTATGACGGTGAATTTGATTTTTTTTAACCAATTCATAAAGATCAGTATTTTCTGGTGGCAATTGGCAGGAAACAACTCGGTCAAGGAGACGAATGCCTTCTTCAGTTTCAAAAGATGGGTAATTTTCGATCCAAATTACCATATGTAAATGTGGGCTCCCGCGATTCTGATATTCAATGCGCCACCAGAAATCTTTCATTTGACCGCCGAATACTTCGTGATTGTGCGTTAAAAACGTTAAAAGAGCATGGACTCTTACCATAAAATGCCGGCTTACAATAACTGGATATGATTCAATTAATTTCTGTACTTCCATTATGCTAAGGCCGGTAGGATCTTCATCCGGTCTCCCGTCAGCAATCAAAAGTACCTTTCTCATGTCAATCCAATTCAAATCATTGCAGCTGAAAGTTAGAAAATACGTCGGTGGTCCAAGACACCTGATTTGTGCTACGAGATCATTCAGTGCTGATCGCCAGTAAGAAGCAGAACCTCTCAAATTTTTTAAATATAAATGTACATCCTCAACCATACCATTATGCCCTTCAATTTTTTTTCCACATGCAGCAATCGTAGATTTGATTCTATAAAACTCAAACATTGATAGTGCGTAGAACAAATAATCATTCCTCTGAAATCGAGTATCATCGCTAAGAATGCGGTACTGATAGTAATCAAGAGGAGATATTGGCACTTGCCTCGTCTCTTCATTTAATCCATTGACACCGTACGGGAATAGGTAAAACCAAGATAATTCTTCTGCTTTCCGTTCGTGATTTACGTTAACAATGTTGTCTTTCGTTTTACGTATGATTTTATTGATATTACCAGATACTTCCAGCTCATCTTCAACTTCAGGTTGATGAAAATCATTCGGACCCATGATAGAAGTTTGTACAGGTAGATACGCATCGTTGATTGCGGTGTTATTTGTTATATTTGCATTACTTGTTAATTCTGGTAAATGTGGCGTTCTGATCGGTGCGTGATTTGGAGTGATGGTTGGTATAGTTGTCACTGCCACACATGTCAAAGTGTAAGGGACATTTTTGGATGTAGTAGCTCGTTTACATAAACGAACTAACTCATCGACTGTTGTGCATTCAATCACGCATGCTTTGCCATCATTAGCTCTAGCTCCTTTTGGGCCACACGAATGAGAATCAGTTAAATAGAACTTTTGATCATAACAAATAATCCCAAATGATTTTCCGGCAGCTATTAAAATACCTGTTTTATGTGTCATGAATAACCTGCACATAGCATCTTTCAAAGGCATACCAATATTGTTGCGATTAATCGAATCTCGTAAACTCCCGAACAAAGAACTGTCACTCTCAAATTCCAAAGCAAACGCCCGACGAAATATTTCCAATTCAGCTTTAACTAAATTGAAATGCCTTATTTCTAAATAACCGTCGTCTTCGATTTGGATACCTGCAGGATTTTCAGCATTTAATAATCGAAGTTTGGCATAAAGTAAATCTCCTTCTATCATATTTTGATCAAGAGTATTTTTGCTCCACTGATGAGGTGCAGTAATGGATACTCTTATGATATTACTCATTGCCATAGCACAACATTGCAGTCCAGCATATCCCGAAGTAAAAACTTCAACATTTCCTTGATGCCATGATGCATGTAATATACGAGAAACATCATTAATTTGTACAAAGTCTTTATTACTATGAACCGCGCTTTGAAAAACAGTTTGCGATGTTGGACAAGCGTTTTCGGAAACTAAAATCAGATCATTGGTTGATAGGTTTGCGTTGTTGTCTATAAGGACATCTTTGTACAAGGGATTATTTGCTACCAACCATGTCAGAGCCTTGAGCACATTATCGCGAGAAACTGAGAACTCACGAGTAACATTTAAATTCTCCAAATTCTCTGTAACAATAACAATTCCACAGCTATCCACAGATCTAGGCAACATATGTGGAAGTTTTTCGGTAACCTCGAAGAGATCTTGAGCAAAAAGAACTGCCTGGCCACGAAATCCATATTGTCCGAATAAGCCGTCAAGCTTTATAATTTTTAAAAACGGTATTATTCGGGAAATAAGGCGCTTTTCAGTTTGCGACAATCGTAGTATAACTTCAGGAATATGCCCAGGTTCCATGCTGTTCCAATATGCCTTAGAAGGAGATACGGACGTGTTACTTTTACTTACGTGATTTTTACATCGGTAACACAGCAACAATTGTTCTTTCTCGCGCAATTCTCGTGGAAGATAAGAAGGAGATATGGAACTAATTTTATATACAGTCACTTGATGGGGATAACATCTTTTCGTGCAAATATTGCACACTTTATCGCAAAATGTATTTATCGCGTTGTTAAAATACTCAACGCTACCACGTTGCAAATTTCTCTTGTTGATCCTTTTCTGCAGCTCATTCTCTGCTGTTACGATGCGTTCCTCTGCTGTTTGTGCTAACTGACGTACTTGCTTGTAAATTATGGCCCTTTCGAGCCTGACCAAGCGTTCTTCTTGGCGTTCATTTTTCCTTCTCTCCTGTGTGCGTAGTCCGTCGGTATCTTGCCTATTTAAGCGTTGTTCTGGCGACTCATTCTCTCTATATTTAGCGATGGCTAAACTTATATTTTGTAAGCGTTGCCGCTTTGAAAAGTCGCTTTCATTCGCAATCTTCTCCTGTCGCGTAAATTTTTTCTTCTCTAAACGTCGGTTTCTCTGTGTAGTAGTTTCTTTCATCTTGTTCTCACTAAAAACTTCGGACAAATTATAAATTCGTTCTTCGATCTTTTAAATTTCACTTCAAAAACTCAACTAAATTTTAATTTTAGAAAAAATATCTAACAAAATATGTATTTCAGCCTCGTTTGTTAACTTTTTTAAATTTACAGTAGATAAATTTATAGTGATTGTTTACACCACGAGTATAGGACAAAAAACGGTCCATCCCCCTAGAGGTCCATTGTAGAGGGATAAGGGCTTCAGTACAACATCCCTGATACCCTGAGGCGCAACGTTAGCGATATGAAATTTTTATAGACCCTCATATCATTCAGCCCTCGGCACGTGCTCACCTTGGCATTGGGTCATAACGAATGAAAAAAATCATTTTCCTGCAATTATTCACATTTTCCTGAATTCTGGGTTTGGTTGTTATTACCCCATGTCTTGAAGGTGATGCACGAAATTCCACTAATACACATTCTCGAAGTCATGAGTAATAGGTTAAACAGAATCAGTTCGTCAATACGTTAGATACTTTAGATACGTCGAAATTTAGAGTAAATTCTATTTTGCCGTATCCGTCCACTCTGTTGATTTATTGATTGGGTCATTTTCTACATTTACACGCTTTGTGTGGGGTTTTTACGGTTATCATGCCAATTTTAAATCAGGCCGATTCTAAACTATTTTCACTAGTGAACCAGTGCAAACCGTTTCACGATTTTCATACATTTTTGCTCAAAACTCTAAACGACTAAAGGTCGATAAATGGGATTTTTGTAAATAAAACAATATTTCAGATTTTTTTTTATAATGCTGTCCGCGAAACCTGAACGATGGTGAAAATTTGAAAACCCCAGCTCAACGGGAAGTTGGTACAATATCGAAAACAAAATTTCTGGAAATGAAATTTTTCAAAAGTCGCTACCCGTGCGCCACCTATCGGAATTACTTTTTTGTTATATTGCGTTGGGGCAAAACACTAAATGTGGATGAAAATTTTAAGATCCTACCTTAACGGGAAGTTTGTTGAAAAATGAACTAAACGACACCGAAAACGGACCTTCGAGTTTCTTAAACAGAGCGACTCCCGCGCCACCTAGCGGTTCCAATTTTTTTTTTAATACATATATGGAAATTAATTAAGTACCACACACGTAAAATATCAGCCAAATCGGTCCATAATTCCGATTTTTAGTGTTTATTACCGCTATCGCAGCTCCACCTAGCGGAATTTTTTTCAGGGAAATATTTCTTTTCATGGTAGTAATACATGTTCCGAATTTCAGCTAAATCGGACCATAAATGCGATTTTTGAAAATATAGCGACCTACGCGCCACCTATCGGATATTTTTTTTCATAATATTGTATTGTCATCGGGGTTATACATCGGTGCAGACTTTCAGCTCAATCGGACACCGGGAAGTGTATCAAATTTAACTTGCAAGATTCCATTACAGACATCCGTCAACTAAAACAAAATAAAAGCTTATAAGCGACTCCCGCGCCACCTAGCGGGTCCAATTTTTTTTTATACATATGGAAATCAATTAAGTACCACACACGTAAAATATCAGTCAAATCGGTCCATAATTCCGATTTTTAGTATTTATAAGCGCGATCTCAGCTCCACCTAGCGGAATTTTTTTTCAGGGAAATATTTCTTTTCATAGTAGTAATACATGTTCCGAATTTCAGCTAAATCGGACCATAAATGCGATTTTTGAAAATATAGCGACCTACGCGCCACCTATCGGATTTTTTTTTTTCATAATATTGCATTGTCATGGGGGTTATACATCGGCGCAGACTTTCAGCTCAATCGGACACCGGGAAGTGTATCAAATTTATCTTGCAAGATTCCATTCCAGACAGCCGTCAACTAAAAGTAAATAAAAGCTTATAAGCGACTCCCGCGCCACCTAGCGGGTCCAATTTTTTTTTATACATATGGAAATCAATTAAGTACCACACACGTAAAATATCAGTCAAATCGGTCCATAATTCCGATTTTTAGTATTTATAACCGCGATCTCAGCTCCACCTAGCGGAATTTTTTTTCACGGAAATATTTCTTTTCATAGTAGTAATACATGTTCCGAATTTCAGCTAAATCGGACCATAAATGCGATTTTTGAAAATATAGCGACCTACGCGCCACCTATCGGATTTTTTTTTTCATAATATTGCATTGTCATGGGGGTTATACATCGGCGCAGACTTTCAGCTCAATCGGACACCGGGAAGTGTATCAAATTTATCTTGCAAGATTCCATTCCAGACAGCCGTCAACTAAAAGTAAATAAAAGCTTATAAGCGACTCCCGCGCCACCTAGCGGGTCCAATTTTTTTTTATACATATGGAAATCAATTAAGTACCACACACGTAAAATATCAGTCAAATCGGTCCATAATTCCGATTTTTAGTATTTATAACCGCGATCTCAGCTCCACCTAGCGGAATTTTTTTTCACGGAAATATTTCTTTTCATAGTAGTAATACATGTTCCGAATTTCAGCTAAATCGGACCATAAATGCGATTTTTGAAAATATAGCGACCTACGCGCCACCTATCGGAATTTTTTTTTCATAATATTGCATTGTCATCGGGGTTATACATCGGCGCAGACTTTCAGCTCAGTCGGACACCGGGAAGTGTATCAAATTTAACTTGCAAGATTCCATTACAGACATCCGTCAACTGAAACTAAATAAAAGCTTATAAAAAGGCAGTAGGGTGTTAACTACTTGTCCGTATATTTTGCGTGTTTGCTATCCGATTTGCGTAATTTTTGGCAGGAGTATACAATATACTATTGGGAAGCATCTCACTAACTTTCATTGAAATACCTTCTTGAAATTTCAAGCAATTGCCTTTGAAAATAGCTGACCTTTTATGCTAAAAAGTGGGCGGCGCCACGCCTACTTCACCAAAATCCACAAAATTTTTATACAGTTCTGTTTTGCTGAAAAGGCTTGTTATGTGTGTAAAATCTTATTTATATAACTTATACAATTAAGGAAATATCGCGATTTTAATTTTACGAAGAAATTTTTTGGAACTGTGTTCAAAAAGTGGGCGTGTCCATTCACCGATTTTGTTAATTTTTTCAGCAAAGAGTTAGCTTTATATGTTGAACACTTTCTCTAAATATCGTTTCAATAAGTCAATTTTTACCGGAGTTATGGCATGGAAAGTTTTGTAGAATAATCCCCCATAAAGGGGCGGGGCCACGCCCATTTTCCAAAAATTTGGTGCTTTCGACTTTCTTTGCCCACGAACACTTTAGGGGTGAAATAGAAATGATATACAGCTAGTTTAAGCAAAGTTATAGCATATTCAATATATCCATGATCCTTTTCAAAATCTTTCGTATAAAATTGGGCTTGGACCTAATCCGATTTCGCTAATTTTTTTTCGAAATATTGCCTGTACTAATAGAAATATGTGTGCTGAATTTTATTTGCCTATCTTGAGCGGTTTTTGATTTATGATTAATAATATTTCCAAATTTGACTTAATCAAAAGTGGGCGGTGCCACGCCCTTTTTTAAAAATTTCTTCAGAAATTTATTTTTTGCCTTAACGCTAAGGTACACACCAAATTTTATCCTTATAGGTGTATTATGTACTGAATAATCACTCTTTTTGTATTTTCGAAAATATTATATATATAGAAAGTGGGCGTGGCTTTTAACCGATTTTGCCTATTTTCAATAGCGTTCAGAGATAAGTAAAAAGGAACCTGCATACCAAGTTTCATTGAGATATCTCAAGATTTACTCAAGTTATCGTGTTTACAGACGGACGGACGGACGGACGGACGGACGGACGGACGGACGGACGGACGGACGGACGGACGGACGGACATGGCTCAATCAATTTCTCTTCTCCTCCTGAACATTTTGATATATATAAGTCAATATCTATCTCGATTCGTTTATGCCGTTACATACTACCGTTAGGCGAATGAAGTTAATATACCTTGTGTGCGAAGCACTACTAGGTATAAAAAGGCAGTAGGGTGTTAACTACTTGTCCGTATATTTTGCGTGTTTGCTATCCGATTTGCGTAATTTTTGGCAGGAGTATACAATATACTATTGGGAAGCATCTCACTAACTTTCATTGAAATACCTTCTTGAAATTTCAAGCAATTGCCTTTGAAAATAGCTGACCTTTTATGCTAAAAAGTGGGCGGCGCCACGCCTACTTCACCAAAATCCACAAAATTTTTATACAGTTCTGTTTTGCTGAAAAGGCTTGTTATGTGTGTAAAATCTTATTTATATAACTTATACAATTAAGGAAATATCGCGATTTTAATTTTACGAAGAAATTTTTTGGAACTGTGTTCAAAAAGTGGGCGTGTCCATTCACCGATTTTGTTAATTTTTTCAGCAAAGAGTTAGCTTTATATGTTGAACACTTTCTCTAAATATCGTTTCAATAAGTCAATTTTTACCGGAGTTATGGCATGGAAAGTTTTGTAGAATAATCCCCCATAAAGGGGCGGGGCCACGCCCATTTTCCAAAAATTTGGTGCTTTCGACTTTCTTTGCCCACGAACACTTTAGGGGTGAAATAGAAATGATATACAGCTAGTTTAAGCAAAGTTATAGCATATTCAATATATCCATGATCCTTTTCAAAATCTTTCGTATAAAATTGGGCTTGGACCTAATCCGATTTCGCTAATTTTTTTTCGAAATATTGCCTGTACTAATAGAAATATGTGTGCTGAATTTTATTTGCCTATCTTGAGCGGTTTTTGATTTATGATTAATAATATTTCCAAATTTGACTTAATCAAAAGTGGGCGGTGCCACGCCCTTTTTTAAAAATTTCTTCAGAAATTTATTTTTTGCCTTAACGCTAAGGTACACACCAAATTTTATCCTTATAGGTGTATTATGTACTGAATAATCACTCTTTTTGTATTTTCGAAAATATTATATATATAGAAAGTGGGCGTGGCTTTTAACCGATTTTGCCTATTTTCAATAGCGTTCAGAGATAAGTAAAAAGGAACCTGCATACCAAGTTTCATTGAGATATCTCAAGATTTACTCAAGTTATCGTGTTTACAGACGGACGGACGGACGGACGGACGGACGGACGGACATGGCTCAATCAATTTCTCTTCTCCTCCTGAACATTTTGATATATATAAGTCAATATCTATCTCGATTCGTTTATGCCGTTACATACTACCGTTAGGCGAATGAAGTTAATATACCTTGTGTGCGAAGCACTACTAGGTATAAAAAAGTCGAATATACAGCCAATATGTCGCTAGTTCCATTGTAAACAGAGTTAACTCCAAATTTTTATTTTTTGGGAAAACGCAAATAAAGTTTTGTCTATTCAAACAGTTAACTTTTACGGCTAATATAGTTGGTACTAGGAGAGTCACGTCAATTTATAAGGTATGACGGCAAACTACAAGTACTAAGCTAGTAGACTGATAATCAAAATATTTATATTAATTTGAGGGAGATGCTAAATTCCATTCAAACTTTTTTCATTCTGTAATAATTCATTTTACAATAAAAAATTGATTCAGAAAAAATTAGCTACATACGGAAATTTTCTAAATAATCCAGTTTCACACAAAAAAGAAAATGGGGTTTTTGAAACATTGCGTTTTTGTTTTCTAATAGAGTGAATAAACTCGAAATCAAACCACTTTTTGATCTAACAAAACCAGAGAACATCTTTGTCTGTTGGTGGAATATAGATTTTTTTCGAATTGATTCACTTTACGTTGAACAGATAAGCTACGAAAATGTATAATACACAGATACAAATACATCTGTTTCCGCCATTTTTCGTTCAATGACTATTTTATAACGTTGAATATAATGTCCTTGGCTAGCTATTAAAATGTATCGTAATATCTAAAAAAAAATTTAAATTTTGAGTTCACTCTGTTTACAATGAAACGTGTGATGTGTACTTTTCTAATAAAATTTTTGAGTGCGCCTTAGCTCAGTAGGTGGAACATTGCGAACTGTCATAACATTTTTTAATAAAAGAAAATACTTTTAAAAACATTTTCGATTTGAAATTTATATAATTTTTATTACGCGCATTTCTATGACAACCGGCATAAATTTAATTCTAAACCAAACTTGGTTTGGTCATATACATATGTAGTCCCAAAAATTTTAGGTCTAGGCAAAAATTTTTAGTCGAGTGTAGAAAATTTTTCTTTAAGTTATCTTGTGCATTTACTGACCTACAATAACAATACTTGAAATTTTCATTGCATTAAAACGCAAATTAGAAATCTTCTGAGAACGCAAACGCATAAACCAAAGGTACATACAGTTATGTCTGTCAGTATATAATTAAAATATTCTGACTGGCGTGAAACTAGTCCAAGATCAGCTTCTTACAAGTTTTAAATTCAAATGCAAAATTAAGGAGACGAATTGAGCTAGGCTCAGGACTGGAATCTACTGGGACTTATTTCACCAACAATAATAAGACTCGTGAAAAGTTTCTTAATTCTATCGCAAAGGATTCTAGTTGAGATTTGAAAACTAGTTTACTCATTTGTGGGACGTGCCAAGCCTCCCTTTTTCAGCCGGTCAAATCGTTAATAAAATTCAATTCAATTCAATATCTAAAGGTGTCAAATATTACCATATAAAAAAGGTCTCAAAGTTTATACGAAAAGGTTTACAAAAAATACTACTCACCGTCTACAAAACTTAGACAGACTTTAAAAAACTTCCTTCGAAATTAAAAACTTTTTTAAAATGCTGAAAATTTAAAATTTAATTGACTTTGAATTAACTGAAAATTATTGAAAAGACAATTGCTTAACTAGTTTTAGTTCCCTTTCACACTAGTTGCAAGTTAGTTTACTATTAGGCAGTTTGACTGTAGCGTACATTACATATAAAACAAACCACGAAATATGCACATTTATGTTGTTTTACATGTTTATCAGCATACATACTACAAGCGCATACATATATATGTATATAATTTTGCATATTAAAGTGTCTTTTACACATGTGTGGGTGTGTGGTTAGGTGGATGCATAAGTGCACTTCCGATATGCTTCATATCCATGCGAGTATTTATAAATGTTTGTGTATGTATGTACATATGTGTGTGTGTGTATGTGTTTGGTTAAGGCATTTCATAAATATGATATGTGCGCACTTACCGCACGTATGATTCAAAAGTTTCAAATTTATAGCAAAATATCTACCAAAAACTCTCGAGCAGTTTTCTAATGGTAAATCCGCTTTTATATAACCACCAGCGGGATGGCCTTGCTCATGTGTAGGCGCATGTGTGTGTGTGTGTGTCTGGTTGAGATTGTATTTGTGCCTGCACGCACACTTAAAAGTTTTCCAAAAATATTCAGTATTTAACATATCTGCACAAGTAATGCGCACCTGTATGATGAATAAAGTAATGCAAAGTTCGGTTATGCGCACAGCGGGTCACCAACGCTTTCGAAATTTTCAATTTTGCGCCTTAATTCGAAATTAGAGATGTACTGAAATGGATATAATTGTTATTGAAAAGACTTATACTAAGTTGGGGGCACGTAAGTGGGGGAAAATCCAGATCACCACTCACTTTGGCATGGCCAGAGCGAAACTTTTTGTTGAGTTCTAGGCAGATCACTACTTTTGAGTACTAGGAGATTGTAAGTAAGAACAAGAACTTCCTACGTTTATGATCTATACGATATATCAAACTATTTGGAAACACTTTTGTCTGGCGAAACTTGCTGGACTTTTTCCGTTTGTGAATGTTAAGCTGGTATTAATTTCAAATATTTATATGAGTACAAGTACCGAATACACTTTGAACTAAATGAGCACTATTTGCGGATATAATTAGTAGGGTGGGCTGGAAAAATTAGTTTCTTTCTTTTATTGTGGAGTTTGAATCACTCAAATTTTCAATGAAAAAAAAATGCTCTTAAAACAAATTCAATAACTTGACAGGCGATAGGAAAAGTAGTGTGTAGAGTTTTAAATTTCGTTCTTTAATTCAATTTAAAGTGTTTTAATAAATACGCCAATTGACATTGAAATGTGAAAATTTTATTACTCAATCATTTTTTTCTTTTGAATGTTTGTCCAAAAAAATTAAATACAATTAAAGAAACTCTTATGAACTTCGAATTCTAATAATAAATCTAAAATAAATTTTTTCCGAAATTATTTATTGTATCTCCCATTTGGTAGCAATATATTTATACAAAACTACATATGTGTTTTCAGCTGTAGTGTGCATATAGCCGTAGTCATTTTATCTTACCTCACACCGTTTACAAAATTTATTTAAAATGTGTAATATTTAGAATCATTTTATAACATAATCTTAAGTCAAAACTTGATTTTAATTCATATTAAATAAATTATCTCTTTTTTTTTGTAATAGAATGAAAGAGGGAGACATTTTTATGAATTTTTATTTTTTTATAAGTTATATATATATATATATGGCGCGATATACAACAGTTATATCATCAACCTCCTAGGAGATTTTTGCGCCGAGCTTCTCTTCCAATTTGTGGTGTGCCGCTTTGAAATTTTTCCTACAAATTGGCGGGACCTACGGTTTTTCGCCGACTCCGAACGGCATCTACAAAGCAGATGAATTTTTGCTGAGAAGCCTTTCATGGCAGAAATACACTCGGAGAGAGGAGCGACCCCGTTTTGAAAAACCTTTTTCAAACCACTTTTTGATGTAACCTGTACCAGGGCTCGAACCCGGACCTTTGAAGTGGTAGGCCGACAACACTACCTCCACACCACGGTAGCATGCATATTATTCGCCCCATTCTAAACGAAAAAGTTTTTAATTTCAACCCACCCTAATTCTTAGCAGGTAGTGCATATCACTGTATGTATTTATGCTCAAAGGTACTACATGGCGTATGCGTGTCTTCACTAGGCGAGTGGTTTAGCTCGTTTAATATGTATGGGTGCATATAAAAGTTATTCGAAGTTTGGCATGACATTTTCGTAGATTTTTTTTTTTATATACATATTTCTAGATAAGTTAGCTTCAATGCTGATCAGTTAGCTTATAAGTTAAGTTAAATGTAGCGCAGTTTCTTATTGCACCTTCTCATTTTGTTTTATATATCTTTAGCATCATATCTTTGTAAAACTCTCTCTTTGAATTTGCATGCATACATACACACATACATACATATACATATGTATATATAACTGTTTGGTGGAAGTCAAAAGTTGAGAGTTGCATGTGTGCTGAAAACTTTTAAATTAAATGTTGGCACCTCTAGTAGCTCGCCGAAAAATATAATTTTACGTGAATATATGTATATACTTACTTACCTTCGTATGTACATATGTATATGTGTATATTGAAACGTATTGCTGCTACTATATCTCACCAGCTTCTTCCGAAAATGCTTACACATACTCATGAGCTAGTAATTATTTGTTTTTTAACAGGCGCGCGAATTGAAGGGGATCGTTTGTTGGTTCCAAGACCTTCTCCCCTGATCCGAAATGCTTGAAATCAATATTTTTATGTTTCTTCTGATTACTCTTAGATACACTGAGAGACAAACTGTTCTTTTAATAATTTTTTCGAGTCAGTAAGTACCCCTTCTTCAACTATCGAAATCGAGTTCAATTGCAAAATCTTCTAGGGTAATTTATGTATTAGAATAACACAACCCAGCCATCCAAGCCTTTAATTGCCCCATGTCTCAGATTCCATGTGATGCCTCCTATATTTGCGAGTAGCTTAGTATATCAGTTATATTGAGATCCTAGAGAGAGGCTAGATCGAAGTGGAGATATTAATAATTCTTGCTTCCTGCACAGCTTCTGGCACACATTAGGGCCAGCCGAGATCATTCACAGTAGTACTCGTTAAGACAACTCTTCCAAAACGAGTCTAACTCACTACTTCGGTTCTTTTTCGTTTTACTGGTCACTGGATAGACCTAGCAAATATTTAATCGATTTCATGTCTTGCCGCTTCCATCGTCCTACCTTTAGGACAGACTGTCCATTGAAGTGAATATCAAGCAGACGACCAGCGATTACTTCCCTTCTGATTTGCAATGATTGCCATCGATAGCGCGAGTGCTTATTGGAAAATATTCAAACCTATATAAATGTATATACATATATATATTATTTTTACCCACCCACCCTAATGTGCATAAATGTTTGTGTGTGTGTGTGTGCATTTATATCGTACCTTGCTTTGTCTATTTTTATGCATCACAAAACCACCAAGTTTCTACTCATTGCCACTGCAGCCAATATGTTTGTATGTCTGCATGGCTGCGTAAGTAGTTTCCTCTACATGAAATGTAGTTATCGAAATGTTTCAACCAAAATGTTTTAAGTTGTAAGTCAAAATTTTAATTAAAACCGCTTAGATTAACATGATTTACATTTTCAATTTCCTAACCGCCAACAAATGTAACAATTTCCGAATGTACCTATGTATGTATGTATGTATGTATAAATAAATGTATGAGTATTTAAATGCCAATGCCAAAGTTGTCTATACTTATAGATAAGAGTTACAGAACTATGTAATAAAAATCTTTAGTTTTAAAGTGGTGCTCTACTAGTGCATTTGGAACCACAACTAGTTTGCGCTCAACCTCTTTAACATGGAATGAACTGCCAACCGTAACGTGGCGATGTGTGAGGTGGTGGAAATTATCCCTGCTGCATTTTGCTAAATCATTTCTAAAGTACCTAGTACAAAGTAAGGCTGAAGTCTTTTAATTCTACTCCAAAAAGGATCTAATTAACATATGTAAGTAACTCAGTTCCCAAGTTTTCAAAAGCTAAGATTATTTTAGGACTAAATACAAATAACAATGCCTTTATATTCAGAATAAATAAAAAAGCTCTGTAAAGCTCTTTTAAATCAAGTCTTTACTTAACTTTAAAAATTTAAACTGTCAGTCAATCGTAGTCAATTTTAGCTACATTAAATGAAATGTAACAGGGTCCCCTTATAAAAGAAAATTTAGTTGTTTGAAGAAATTCTTTTATGTTTTGCAAAGTCACCCTATATCAGCTATTTTATTCACAAACGATAGCATAGTCGGGGCAATAAGCCGATAAAGGCACACCCACACAACCATGGACACAAACCGTGATTTCAAAATATTAAATTAATGATTTCTTAATTATAAAATTAAAACTACGTCTTGGACATAAAATGTATTTTAAATAAACTCGGGTTATTATTGAATTAGATATCTAATTTTACATTTTTTTACATCTTAGCATAAAAATAGAGGCGTGGTTATCGTCCGGCCTTTCCCATATTGAATATTAACCTACATACCTTAAGACGAAAGTTAGGCAACGGATGCCAAGAGGTGCATGGCTCAATCGATTACTCTACTCATCCCAAGAAATTTGATACGTGTAACTCTCTCGGTCCGTTATGGGGAGAAAAGTATACTGCCTTGTGTAACAGTAAAGCTGTGTTTAAATGAATTAATATTAGAAAAAATTTTATTTTAAAAAAACTCGAAGCAAACTTTAGTAGTTAATTGTAAAAAAGTGCAGCCCAAACTTTATCACAATAATATTTGTTTCTTGATTTATTTCTAAAATACCTATTGTTGAAATTTTAGTTTTTTTTAATTATTTTTTTTTGTTGCTTTATTCAATTCAAATGCAAAACAACAACAAATTACTTTCAAACTTATTGTGACTTTAGATCCACTTCAGAACCAGCAATTTGCCTCACTAGCTACTGATTTCCCTACAGGGTATATACTGATGAGTAGATATGTATGTTCATTTTCATAATACTTTCTATTTAATTAATTGGAAATCGCATCATTGCTCTTATATTGCCGCTTAGTTGTCGAAAAGGTGTATTAAGCGGATTAGTTACAAAGGGAAACAAAATAAATTACCTAAAATTATGCCGCATTGGAATCATTATTTTAAATATTTGCTTTTAATACTATTCAACATTTTTCCACTTTATTGTGTTGAGCTTATAAAACACTGAAGCAGGTGAAGGCAACGTCTCATCATCAAAATATGCTTATTTTTTCCACCACCACTTTTTTTTAGTTCGCGCAATTTGCCTTTGTCACTGACTAATTGCTTCAAAAACTGATTCAAGATGCCCACGTCAACAGTACTGCTCTTTCGACTGTCCATCACCCATAGGCGAACATTTTAAAATAACGGCATTTGTCTATGGTTGTGTTTGTCACATAGCTTACTTCAAACTTGACTTCGGATTTTTCCTCTATGGTTTGTGTACAATATAGCTGACACAGGGTGACCTCGCAAAACATAACAAATTTGTTCATACCACTTATCAACTTAATTTTTATTTCATAAGACGACCCTGTTATATTTCATTTTAGCTCAAATCTTTGCTTCAACATTTTAAATATATTTTTAAGTTGGAATGTGCACCCGGTAGTTTGGATATTTGGGATTCGTACAATATTTAATGTTTAACCGGAAGTAGTAAAAATGTCATATTGATGCTTCTGGCAAAAGAGTGACGATATATAGTATTTGTATATGTTTTTAGTAGATACAAATTGTTTCATGTGTGGTTGCTGTTTACAACACCAACACTTTATGGCATCCAAATTAATTTACTCCACCGAAACGAAAAATAAGAAAGAGTTCAAAGACAGCTACAAAATGGAGATAAAATTAAAGAGATACTAGAAGTTGAATACAAGAACCATCGAAATGAAATTCTAAAGTGGATTGACGTTGGCAAGACGACGAGGCAAAAGTAATTAGGATCGTCGTCGGGTAAATATTTGTTTTGTATTAATTAATGTAAGCGAATGGGGAAGAAGTAAGTGAAGGAATGACTTCGAGTTAGTGTTGACAAAAGCACTAAAAGTAACGCCCCCACATGCATATCCAACTAAATACCCTGAAAATAATGTGACTTGTCTAGGTTGCGTTAGGGATGAGTCGCAAAGCAGCATATGACTAATGTTAGTTTCGATTTCTTTATATGGGTTCAACTGATCTGTTTTGTTTGAGCATGCCCTGTATTGTTCTGCCCGGTAGTGAACTTTGTACCCCTAAAAGTATGCTACAAAAATTCAAATGGCTAGGTTTGTGGCAGTTCATTAAAGTATTTCCACGGACTAACAAACATTGAGAATTTTAGTAATTTGATGAAGATGCGACTCAGATGAAATAAGCAGACATCCCGTGGCCGTTCTGATGGCAGTGTTTTGACAGACTTGAAGTTTCCTTGCACCAGGTCGATGGTGACTGTCTCCGCTAAAAGGATTTCCATGGCCACCTTGTTGCTTCTTTCTCTTTCCAGGGTTGCAGTTTCTGACGAATTTTTATTATTCTGCAAGCCAGTAGACATCGTACTCGGTCTTTCTAAGTATCAAGGGCATGGAGAACCTAAGAAAAGGTCTACATGTTTAATAATATTGAACTACCATGTGTCTGTTTAATATCCATCCTCAACTGGTATCAAATATATGGGTACGCAAGTCCGCTACAGGGTATATACGCATGTATGTATGAGCAAAAGCATTTAAATCGCGATTATATTAATCCCTTTGTAATTGACTGTCACCTACGCCATGTTCTAGTTCAACTATTTTCAAGGGGTCATCATCATTTAAGAGTATCTAGTATAACTAAATTGGTGGAGTGATAACTTCTAAACCAAAACTTGGATGAATTAACGTTTCTGATGATATTTTTTGGCTGACATCATTGAAAAGTTCGCTAACTTTTTGGCTTGGCACTCATTCTAGGTGTAAAACCGTTTGTAAGTACATAGTTGTTTCGACTTCAGGGGACAAACGTAACAGTCGTAGTCATAAGCAATTTTACTATCAGCATGAAAGAATACCAGCGGGTCGATTGATGGATTGGAATTTTAAGCATTTGAATTTCAATTAAATACAAGTTTGCATGCATAAACTTTTCTTATGGCTTCCGAAAATTTTCAGCTGCGATCGGCGTGGACTGGATATACATATGTATGTAAGTCCCGGTACATAGATCATACTATCATACCTAAACTTACGAGGAATGTTAAAGGGTAACAACAACAACAGCTAAGGAACAGATGGGTTGTGTATGTCTAGGAACCAGCGTTGTAAAAGATTCCTGCTATTTGAAAACTCAACTGAACATCACTATTGACCAAATTGAGTGTAGTAGAACTAGGGTTGTGCATTTATTCGATTAATCGAGTAAGTTGATTAATCAAATTTTCAGTTTATTGATTATTTGCTTAATCAAAATTATGAGTAATCAAAACGAGTGTTACCCGAGTATTTGCAAAAATGGTTAATCAAAAACTGATTAATTTACTAATTTTTTTATGTGAAAATTTGCCTCGAAATAGCTGAAATAAAAAAATAAATTAAAGAAAAAAACTTTTTTAGAAATAAGCTTCTATTATTGTTTAATAAAATTAACTAAAAAGTAAAAAATAAATTCACTGTAAAGAAGTATAACACTTTATAAGTTCATTGTAACCTTTAACGATAGTTAGGCTTCTTCGTCTGCGATAAAATAATTCCATATTGTACATGATTATATATTTTTAACATTAAAACTTTACACTTAAATTATTAAGTCTTCCAGTCTACATTAAAGTCCCAATTTTATTATTAATAAAAGCGTGTTAAATTTTATTTGGTATAATTAGAAACATTTAGGACCTTCTTGTCTATTTGACGGTATAATTACGGACGTTTAGGACATTTCTTGTTATCACAATGTAACACGCTTTTATTAATAATAAAATTGGGACTGTGATGTAGACTGTAAGACTTAATAATTTAAGTGTAAAGTTTCAATGTTAAAAATATATAATCATGTACAATATGGAATTATTTTATCGCAGACGAAGAAGCCTAACTATCGTTAAAGGTTACAATGAACTTATAAAGTGTTATACTTCTTTACAGTGAATTTATTTTTTACTTTTTAGTTAATTTTATTAAACAATAATAAAAGCTTATTTTTAAAAAAGTTTTTTTCTTTAATTTTTTTTTAAAAAAGTTTTTTTCTTTAATTTTATTTTTTACTTTTTAGTTCTGTTTATCAACAAGTAATATACCCATAAGCTTCTTCTTAGAAAAGCTTTTTTCCTAAATTAATTTACTTTTTAGTTAATTTTATTAAACAATAATAAAAACTTATTTTATAAAGTTTTTTCTTTAATTTTAATTTATAATGCAATGTCCGCGAAACCTGAACGATTGTGAAAATTTGAAAACCCCAGCTCAACGGAAAGTTGGTACAATATCGAAAACAAAATTTCTGGAAATGAAATTTTTCAAATATCGCTACCCGTGTGCCACCTATCGGAATTATTTTTTTTATATTGCGTTAGGGTAAAAAACTAAACGTGGATGAAAATTTTAAGATACTACCTTAAAGGGAAGTTCGTTGAAAAATGAATTAAACGACACCGAAAACGGACCTTCGAATTTCTTAAATAGAGCGACTTCCGCGCCACCTATCGGTTCCAATTTTTTTTAAACATATGGAAATTAATTAAGTACCACACACGTAAAATATCAGCCAAATCGGTCCATAATTAGGATTTTTTCCACCTAACGGAATTTTTTGTTAGGGAAATATTTCTTTTCATCAATGCTGTGAGGCTTTGGAACAACATGCCTGAGTGTATTAAATCTGTGCTCAATAGAACAAACTACAAGGAGACTATACTTAACTACTTCAAATCTTTGTAATGAGTATGACTGTAATTATCAATTTATCTTTTTACAATCTATCATTTATCTCAACTTCAACTTTACCTTCACTATACTTTAACACCTATTCTCTCGTCTGGTCTCTATACTGATTGTATTTATAATTTAGCTTTTACTCGGATGTATTTTTAATTTTCAATTTGTTTGTAATTTGATTTTGTATCCACATAAATACTTTACATAATGAAAGTTGATGTACTCTTAAAAGACGTTAGTCTTACATGTACAACCATTTTTAACCTTAATAAATAAATAAATGGTAGTAATACATGTTCCGAATTTCAGCCAAATCGGACCATAAATGCGATTTTTGAAAATATAGTGACCTACGCGCCACCTACCGGAACTTTTTTTTCATAATATTGCATTGTCATCGGGGTTATACATCGGTGCAGACTTTCAGCTCAATCGGATACCGGGAAGTGTATCAAATTTAACTTGCAAGATTCCATTACAGACAGCCGTCAACTTAAACTAAATAAAAGCTTATAAGCGACTACCGCGCCACCTAGTGGGTCCAATTTTTTTTAAACATATGGAAACAAATTAAGTACCACACACGTAAAATATTAGCCAAATCGGTCCATAATTCCGATTTTTACTATTTATAACCGCGGTCTCAGCTCCACCTAGCGGAATTTTTTTTTAGGGAAATATTTCTTTTCATGGTAGTAATACATGTTCCGAATTTCAGCCAAATCGGACCATAAATGCGATTTTTGAAAATATAGCGACCTACGCGCCACCTATCGGATTTTTTTTTTCATAATATTGCATTGTCATCGGGGTTATACATCGGTGCAGACTTTCAGCTCAATCGGACACCGGGAAGTGTATCAAATTTAACTTGCAAGATTCCATTACAGACAGCCGTCAACTAAAACTAAATAAAAGCTTATAAGCGACTACCGCGCCACCTAGTGGGTCCAATTTTTTTTAAACATATGGAAACAAATTAAGTACCACACACGTAAAATATCAGCCAAATCGGTCCATAATTCCGAATTTTAGTTTTTATAACCGCGATCTCAGCTCCACCTAGCGGAATTTTTTTTTAGGGAAATATTTCTTTTCATGGTAGTAATACATGTTCCGAATTTCAGCCAAATCGGACCATAAATGCGATTTTTGAAAATATAGCGACCTACGCGCCACCTACCGGAACTTTTTTTTCATAATATTGCATTGTCATCGGGGTTATACATCGGTGCAGACTTTCAGCTCAATCGGACACCGGGAAGTGTATCAAATTTAACTTGCAAGATTCCATTACAGACATCCGTCAACTGAAACTAAATAAAAGCTTATAATATAAAAAAAAAACCAAACATGCTTCTCAATATTAAAAAATAAAAAAATTTAAGAAAATTTCGAGATGTTGTCCGATGGCAAGTGGGCAAAATGTCAAAGATGCAACAAATGGTTGAAGTATCAAGGAGCTTCTATATTTGTGCCGTTTTAATATACAAATGGTTAATCACGATTAATTAATTAAAAAGGCGATTAATCAATTAATTTTGTTTTTGATTAATCAAAAACTTCATTAATCGAGTAAACACCCTTTTTGATTGATTAAAAATCATAATTAATCGATGAATTGAGTAATCGAAATTATGATTAATCAAAATTTTGATTAAACAATTAATCGCAGACCTAAGTAGAACTTATGTTACCTTGTTGTTGCAAACTTAAGTTCGTTCTCTCACAACCGATGTCATGGGAGACGGCCTCACTTCCTATTTCAAATCACTTAAATTAGTTCAGGTATTAAATGTTCATGAGCTCTTAATATCAAATATCTGAATTCCTTGTATATAAGACAGAGCTCTTTATTGAATATGCGTGTGTATGTATGTATATATAAATATCACTATGCCATTGTAATTATCGTACACTCCAACTAATCGCGAGATATTAGTGGGCGGTGTGCTAATAATAATTTTATATTGACATGATTTTCACGCTTAAATGGTTACAAATGAGCATCAGCCGAATAGAACTATTCGGATTAGGGATGCAATTTTTTTAGATTTTGAAAATCCGGATATTTTCGGGATCACATTTTATAATCCTGGGAAATAAGTCAAAGGTTATGGGTATTCACTAGTATACAACAGTTTAGCTTTGCAAAAAAATTAAGAAATTGTTTGAGAAACTATCTAATCTTGAAATATTTATACATATAATAAATAATTGTATTTTTAATGTTTTTTAAGCGAATTTAAAAATATCAAAAATATTGAATTTTGAACTTTTTCTGGTTAATGTGAGATTTTCGTATATATAATTTTAATGTAGATAACCTTGCCAACGCTTTTATTTTATTCTCATATATGAGATTGAGGGTTGTGTGCACTGCATTGCCGACGGTCAAAATTTTCGTTTAGAAAATGCAAAGTACAAAATTACCTGAACGGTTGATGTAAAAAGCATAATGAGGCGAATTTTGCCCGACCAAAAATCCAATAAAACTGGTAGTTTAGACCCATATACCTCAGTTGGTTTAGGCAATAAATTAATTACAATAGAGCTCAATACACGATATCTCACTAAATTTGAAACAAGAACTGGATATCTTCCAGGGATGGCCATAGGCTTAAAAATATTTTGATATAAATAGGGGGCGTGGCACCTCCCATACAAAGTTAATGCTTCATAGTCCATATCTCTGGAAGTATTTATGTTAGACCACTGAATTTTTTAAAGAAATATGATGTGAAACCCACGGGCATAAGCTAGTAACATAAATAAACCAAACATATTCAGTTGTGAGCAACATATTCCCAATCCCGAGATTAGCACCTAAAAATGCATCGTATCTCGGGATTGGCCTCCCTAATACGTACAAACTGTCAGTTTTCATACTTACTAATAAATTAGGTCAGTTATGTAATGATATGTGCGCAATTGATGATTATATACTTAAGAAGTTAACCAATTTCTCAAATTATATGCATGATACAGACTTCGCCAAAAGTATTAGACTCTACTAATTTTCGCACACGTTTCGCCGGAGCGCTCAGTTTTTAATTACAATAAATGTTATTATGCTACAGGCGAAGGTGAGTTGATGTACATACATATTTGAAAGGTTTCCATCAAATATTTCTCCATTATAAACTTACTTGCCAATATATGAATAATAAAGCACTTGATAACACAGTCCCACAGAAAGAAAAAAGTGGTATGTTCTCGGGAGGAGACAGGTCATTCCACATGTATTTTGGGTCGCTAAACTCGAATCCGTAGTCAGACATCAAAAGTTAGCTCTTGTGTTTCGTATGAAAATAACCAAAAATTAAAAAAAAAAAAATTACGATATTTTTGGTCGATTTAGTTACTTTGAGTTACAAATAACGTTTTAATATATGTTGGGTATTGAATGATCAACATTTAAGGTAATTTTTATATTAAGTTACGATATTGAGCTAGTGACTTGTTACTACATATGTCCCTAAAACTCGAAGAACGATAGTTTTTTGAGGTTTAAAAAAAAACAAGAGCTAACTTTTGAATTCTGACTACGGATTCGTGTTCAGCGGCCCACAATCCATCTGGATCGACCTGTCTCCTCCCGAGAACATATCACTTTTTTTTTCTGTGGGGCTGTGTAATCTATTAATCGGATTAACGATTTACAGTAGTTGTTTAAAAAAAATAATAGATTTTTGCTAATCGAGATATTGGACAGAGACTGTCTTAATTACAGACCTGTTAAATTTGATTAATAATTAGTAATCAAGTTTAATTGTTAATGATTATTTCGATTGGTTTTCGAGAAAAGGCTATTAGTAATTGATTACGATTTAAAAAAATCAAAGTATATCAAAAATAATTTAAAAAACCAGAAATTCAAAAAAAAAATCGAAAATAATCAAAAAAGCTGTTTTTGATCTTTTTTTATTATTTTTTATTTTTTTTTTATTATTTTGCAGTTTGGTTGTAAACAATATCTACATTTGTGTCTATACATATACCTACATTCGTACACTTAGGGGGTCATGCGGCTCTACACTAGCATATATTTCTGTATGTACATATAAGGAAGAAATTATATACATATGTAGGTGATTATATGAAATCAGGCCTATATTTATATACATATGTATGAAAGATGCTTTAAGTTCTTTTATATACATTCACATGTACATATGTATGCATATCGGTGACGACCAAGAGGTCCATCTTATCGTTTTTGGTTAGTCGACAGAAGACTTTATTTTTCAAAATCCTACTTATGTAGTTCCAAGTAGCCTTTATTAGTTTGACTGATCTTTGGAATTGCTTATAGGTATTTCTTGGTGGTTAGCCAATAGTCTTTTAAGAAGTTTGTTATTAAAAAAAAATTTAAAGTTATCAGAAATAATAAAAAAAAATAATCAAAACTAATCGAAAACACTTTTAAATTTAATTGGTAATCAATCATTAAATGGATTCTCAGGAAAATAATCAATCAAACCGGTAATCATTACGATTACTAATCATTATTTAACAGGTCTGCTTAATTATTCGAAGCTGAATTCGCACCACATAATTATTATTATTTCTTAAAAGCTTGTCTGTACGTAATTGTTAACACGCCTACAGCTACAAATATGTCCAGCGAAATTAATATGCCGGTTTGTAGAATTATGTAAAATTCCTTTAATAATCGTTTATAGTTAGTTATTTATTATCTTAAGTAACAGCGACTGGCTATTACAGCTGCAGCTGCCAATTAACGATTATCGAATGCAATTCCTTCACCAAGTAAACTGCAAACTGCTGTAAGTATTATTGAGGGGAGGAGTCTTATTTCTAGATAAATATAACGAAACAAGGCGAACTTCAAATGAAACCTGTGTCCTTGCCCTTTCGTTAGACAACCATAATGCTTACAAATTGTAAGCTCTTATGTGACCCATCGATATGTGGTGAGATTGCCCATCGAATAATTGCTTGAAAAGTTGTTCACTAGTTTTGTGAACCTTTGCGCAATATCAAAAGAAATTTACCATGAATTTAGTTTCTTAAAAAGAAAGCGTTAGAGCTACCGCTAAAAAATGCATTCCATTCAATTGAATAATTTCAAATGCCATCATAAAAAGATTTATTTTATTTTCACATAAACTTGGTACATAAGTTGCGTTGTCTTAAAATCATACATCAACTTGGTTATAATTAAATTAAATGAACTAACTTATATTAAATAGTTTAGCTAGCTTAGTTAAGTTCGTCTTGAGAGCTAGTGAATTTCACGGCTTAAATTTGATTATGGGCATAAAGTTGAAATGAGCTGACACACGCACGACTTATGCCAGCGTATTGTTAAACTTTTCCATCATTAAACTTTACAATCAGCAGAAATTGTGGATATAACTTGTTCCAATAAGTTAGTTTGAGCAAATCCAAATTGTTCATGTATGAATGTATGTATGTGGGTGGTGAATTTAATTTAAATAGCATCATAACTAAGTGATTTGGCATTTTACAAACAAAATAAATGGGCCACATACAATTACGAGTATTTGCTTATTTGAGCGAACACTCCAAAAAATAGTGTGACTAATCTCTAAAACAAGCGATCCGCGATTGCAGTTGGCTATAGTTTAATATGAATTTTTATTTGTGTAGCATGCTCATAGCGGTGAGAGGCTATTTTAGTTTTTGTAGCATACTTTTAGGTGCTAAAATAACCATTTCATTGTTAAGTGGAAAGCTATTTTAAACATATTATCATAAGAACTATTTTTTTTATTTTTTTTTTAACTCAGCGTACCTTTTACTTACCTTTTGCGTACCTAAGACTTATCTCACCTTCACCTTTCATGTTTATATAAAACGCAAAATTCAAAGCATGCAAGAAGCTCTTATAACTGTACAATAAGTCAGTCGCTATCAATTGTCATTTGCCCTAGACATTCTTAGGTCATCACTTTAGCATACGCAAATTCAGGAAAACCACAAACCCAAAACACCTGTGAATATGCAATTTACTTAGTTAATTTCAAGTGTTTGGTTTGAAATGAAATGAAATGAAATTTACAACTTTCTCTGTATGCAAATTGCATATTTTCAAAACAAACGATTTAAATGAAAAGAATTCCCAACGGAATATGCTGTCAAATACTTAATTGTTTACCTATGAATGGAAAATTTACTCGTTTATGCACATTACTCATACGACATGGCGCACATGAAAAACAATCAGAGTTTATGAAAGAGACAAGTAACATGAAACAATATACATATATTTATGGTTTAACCTGACGTACATTTGATTAAGAAATTTGCATGTGTGTGTGAGTGAATACAAACTACAAAAGTCGCAGATGGGGCAAGCATTGAAAGAGCATTCCTGATGGGATAAACAGTACTTCAAAGATAACCACAAGAAAATAAAATAAAATAAAATAAAATAAAATAAAATAAAATAAAATAAAATAAAATAAAACTAAATGATTTAAATTAAAGTAAAGGGAGCTGAAGCATGTTGAAATGAAACAAAAAAAGGAAGGTAAGTGAATGGAAAGGAGGGTGATGTTAAAGTAAAAGCATTGCATGAGGAGCTGGGGAAGCTATTAAAATGACTTGGTTATTTATTGCATGAGAGAGGAGCACTTCGTAAGGTACTGCGTGCGAAAAGAAATTAATCAATAGGTCAAACGGCATGCAAGTCTGCATTGAATGTCTCCAAAAATGTTCACATTTATATGCTATGTATGTATGTATGTATAATATAAAAAAGTCAACCTCAAGAACGAGAACAATGCATTTAATTTATGGATGAATTGCATTAAAAAATTTAAATTAAATGTTTTTCGCCACACTAAAACATTTACTTACTCTTGCACACACAGCCAACCAACCGTTTACTTGTTTGACAATGCGGAAAAACAACACTTGGGGATTATGAATACAACAATAAATTTAACAAAAAAAAAAACAAGAGAAGAAATTTAATACTAACGGCAACAGTGGGTTTAAGAAGGAAAAACAATTTCTTGAATTTCTGTGTGAGTTACACTGAAAAAAAAAATCTACAGTAAACGGCCGTCAAATTGATAGTAAACCCTGTAATTTTTCGTCCAACAGTGGGTAATATAAATTTTGAAAGTGAGCCCCTATCATTCTTCGAATATACTATCATATTGACATGAATTACTGTAAATTTTAAAGTGGACTCATATCATATTATGCAAAAATCACATGTTTTTACTGCCAATTTTACAGTAAATACTGTTATATTTACAGTATTACCATCAATCGCTTGAAAGTGGTTTTGATATGTTACTTTCAATGTGCACTTTCAACTTTTTTATTTCAGTGTACAAACACTGAGCAGTGGGGTTCATAAGTACTACAATAATAATAAAAGTGCAAGAGTAAACACATATATAAATATACCTATGTACATATGTATGTATGTAAAAATTTCATTTCCATACACATATGTTTGGCAACCCAGTCAGCATTCGGAACATCCCAGCAAAATTTTTGCTTACCTAGAATCGGAGCTGTAATCCAACGAATATTGTGGAACACATTACCAACCATATGAAACCACCGATTATTTTAACCCAGGCATGTCATTAAGCGAAAGCGCTTGCTCTTTGCCTTACTGAGAAGGATTTTTGGAATGCATATTTAGAATCTCTTTTTTTATATTACTCGCTTCTCTTATGCATTACTCAGAATCTATTCTGTAATGCAATGCTGCCATTGCAACTGGTAATGGAAATAATCATCGGGAAGTGTTTCTTGATTACATAGGAACTCGTTTTGTAATCGATGTTAGGAGAAGCGCTTGCCAAAAATTTTGCTGGGATAGTTTAAAGCAAGCATCGGCAGATTTGTAAATGCATGCGTATTAGTGAGAGCGCTTTCATCGCTCAAACCAATTGATTTTCGCGTCATTCGCTTGTTACCCAGCAAACATTAAGGTTAGAGGACGATTAGAAAACGACTCGAATTCTAATGTTATTCTCTAAGGTAGATGGTTAGAGAACGATTTGTGAAACTGTCGCGAACTATAGCATTCTCGACAAAAAGGGGACTTGGTTCTCGATATCGAGAAAAAGGTTAGTTATCGATTCGAATTCTAACGTGAAATTCTAATGAGAAATTTCTAACTGAAATGAAATCCAATTGTTCTTGTTTAATTCTATTTCGATAAATTGATTGCTTTAAATATGTTTGACATGTTTTAAGCTTAAATATCTAATGGGAATAAAATTCAAAGTTTTTATACCTTAGTTTATAAATACATTACTTGACAATACACGCATCTTCGCTATTCGAGTGTTTCCCTAATCGTTCTCTAATCGTCCTCTAGCCTAGTTCTCTAACGTGATTTTCGATTAGAGATACATTAGAGAACTAAATTAGAATTCTAATGTAAAACTACAGTATTTCTCTAACGTTAGAGGAGTAATGTTTAATGGAATATTTCCCAAAAATTTCTTAATTTTTAAACATTTTTTTTAATTCAATTTTTTTATACTTGTTTGTGCAATAATAGCCCCGCTAAT
Organism: Sphenella marginata; assembly: GCA_951509765.1. Classification (NCBI taxonomy): domain Eukaryota; kingdom Metazoa; phylum Arthropoda; class Insecta; order Diptera; family Tephritidae; genus Sphenella; species Sphenella marginata. The sequence continues at coordinate 91,776,385 of OX608080.1, read as the reverse complement.
TTACATAAAAATACCTAAATATTCATAGTTTTTTTTTTAACATATTATACCAAAATTTTTTTATTTTACTGCTTTATTAAGTTTTTTTTTATTTACATACTACCCCTATAAGTTTTACTACTCCCGCCAATTATACGTACGTACATACAAATTTTTCACATTCGCTGCGCAAGTATGCGATAACCATGCGCGATGTTGTTTTGCCACTTGTTCAGCGACGACTAAATGGTTTGGTAGGCAAAGAGCGCAACTTGTCTGTGTGAAGAGCGTAACATGTTTGTCTGATCTTAAGATCTATGAAGCGCCGATGCTTGCTTTAAAGAGTTTTGACAAGATAGAGTCGCTTTCTCGTTCTAGTCAAGGGCCAAAGCAAGTCCACCAACTTGCAATTCATCTTTTCTAAGTAGTGTTTCTTGAAATAGAGAAGATGTGAGTCCCACCTCACACTCGAAGTTCTCCAACCCACAAGAAGAAAGGTTGCAGTACTACGTCAGGCTGAAACCTGACGTGAACAGACTCTTTGAGCCTTATCAGCAGGATTCTAGGCCATCTGAATCCACAAAATAAAAACTATCCACCATTGGTGTGTCAGCAACTATCACTCACTATCGATGATTAATTTTCGAAGCGTTCACGTTTCAAAAAGTTGACTGGGGATGCGTTCATATTCTTATATGTATGTATGTATTAAAATTTGTTGGTATGTAATTCAATGAATTTGTACTTAAGTGCTAAGTTGAATATTCGTATGCAACCAGAACAATTTATTTTACTTGTTGAGAATTCCCCTCGACGCGAGCAACTCTTCAGATACATATGTATATAAGTAAGTAAGTAAATATACTTACATAAGAGTACGTACATACATGCATTCTTGCATTCTACCATAGAGTCGAAGGAGCCTAACTTGACCAACAAGTGCTCACGCTCGGCTTATAAGGATTGCAAAAGAAGGGCGTAGCAAATTGATCATAAAAGGAGCGGGGGCTATATTGACGGAGATTTTTATAATCTTACATTGATTTTTTTCCTCATCATTCACTCTTATACAACGGGATGCATTAAAAAGTAAGAGCTCTTCTGCTAACTAATTGAAAAATGAGGGGTCATTCAGCAAAGTACTGACTGGTACTATCGACAGAGCCCTGACTGATTAAGGAGGGGCTCTGATTAAACCCATTAACATTCACCTATGCAATGGAAGCGCGGAGTTTTGCCGCCGTAACTCTGTAGACGAACTTTTGATGTTGAAGCCCCGGGGGTGGTCAACGACGGTTAATGACAGGCCACGCCTAAACTCCCGGACACTGAAGTAGGACTGATGATGAGGAATTCTGCACTATCATCTGTGAATTGGTTTGTAGATCGATCGAAGCTGTAAGGAAAGTCACTCTTCGGCTCATTTACTGCCCTATTCCTGTTGAGAGCACGAAAGACCCGTTTTCTATATGGTATCGTAAGGGACCGTAAGTGTACCTCTGGTATAAACTATAACCCAGCCGGACTTCTGTTAAAGTGTATTCTTATATGTAGTCCGACTTTTAAAACACGTCATCCCCCGCTTTAAAACTTATTTGTACATGACTGCACATTTATAATCTTTTGTTTTTCGTTCATTGTTGCAACAATTTTGAGGTGTTGTTGCTTTCTCCTTCTCTTACTTATGTAAGTTCACAACAAGCGTTTATTCTGCCCAATTAAGTGTCTAATTGCATATATTATAGTAGGTACCTACATATTATTATTTACAACTGCCCCTCTTTAAAAACTTCAAATATGTAATTTAAAAGTATGCATAACTAAATATTCTCTGCGAAAACTGGATTAAGCCGGGATGAGTCTCAAAAGGAGCTTGCGACTAATGCCAATTCTGAACTCTATGCAAGTCTTTTGTAAATACCAATACCCAAATGGATGAGATTGGTTAATAAACGGGTACCTACCGTCCGACACATCTTTTCACTACATACTTATCAGAGTTGTAAAAGAATGCATTCATATCCGAATGCAATCAGTTGAGTTCTTATTCAATGACTTCAAATTTCGAATGCACTCATTGACTTGCTTTTTGACTAAGGAATGAAAAAATTAAGTCTTAAGTCTTTTTGAAGTTACGACTTTGAAGTCATTTAGAGAAGTTACTTACTGACTTCATTTTTTGAGTGAAGTCACTAATTTTTTGCAGCAAAAATAGTTTACGATCATGTCTCGTATGCCACAGGTAAATTGACTTCAAATGACTCCATATGACTCCAAATTACTTCAATTGACTTCAGTGAGACTTCTTATTCAATGAATGCAATACATGAATAACCAAAAAATTAATTAAAAAAAGAATTTGAAATTGCAGAATGAAGTCTAGATGGTAATTTAATTTTTTAAGTCGCAGTCAAAGAATTCAAAAAATGCCTGCAATCATTTTGCGATAAATCAAATGAATAATCATTCCTAAAAGAATGCATTCTTTTACATCTCTGATGCATATGTACCAAAAATAATTTTGGACTTCCTTGATCAAAACCCTGGTCATTATTACTTTTTCTGAAAACATTCCGTTTGGAAATTATAAATCCGAACTATTATTTTTATTTATTTGTTTGTTAGTTATTAAATAGATTTTGGAAGAATGCAACGTCCTTCTAAATTTTGCAAATTGTATAAATACAGTAGACGCTCACAAATTAGAATCACTTTGTTTTTAGGGCGATTCTAATTTCTGAAAAATTCTAATTCCTGGACGTTTTCTTATATCAGTAAAACCTTAAAATTTATGTCAATTTGCATTGAAAAACTTCAATGAAATTTTGTCTTATTCAATTTTATTCATAAAAACGAGAAAACATCAGGTAAAAATCCTATATACATATATGTATTTATGCGCTAAGTCAAAAAAAGGTTCAAAAAACAAAAACTCCAATTACAGTAAATATATTGACCATTTTGCAGTAGCTGGGCTAGTGGCGCATCATCGTCAAATATCAAGCAAACAATGCCGCAACACGTGCACGCGTATCGAATTCAAACAAAAACTGTACAGAATAAATTGGGGATTCCCCCTTTTATATCTCATTTTGCAACAAAAAACAAAATACGCTCGCAAATTAGAATTTTCGATTCTAATTTCAGAGCGTGTAATGTATTCAAAAAGTTGATTCTAATTTCTGGAAATTCTAATTACTGAGAGTTCTTATTTGTGAGCGACTACTGTAATAAGAAAATCGCTGTAAGAGCCAAATGATATCGCTCTGCCTGTAAGAATCAATGAGACATGGGCAAGTGCAGTATTTCTACCACCTTCACACCTAACTTTTATTAGAATGAAAATATATTCACAGCGTTCCAAGTAAGTTAGTACGTCTATCGCTATATAGATGTCTTCAAACACTTAAAAGCTTATGTTGTTACGGCTATTCGACTGTAGGTGGCGCGCAGCATGTATGGCTAAGTTAAGTTAGACAACTTTAGTTTAACTCACACAACTTTAGTTTAACTCACACCAACCAACTCACCTATTTGCCAATCCTAAGCTTAAAAAAGTGAGTGCGGTGATTCTGCATCATTACATAAAGCTCAAGTTATTGGTGCGTTTCTCGTATCGCTGCAGTCGTATTTTTAAAGCTAAAGGCAAACCAAATGCGGTAAGGCTACGTATGTACCAGATAGTAGCACCAATAATTATTACTAGTATATCCCGTGGTCGAAATTCGACCACCTTAAATTAGTTTAACTTATTAAATCCTCTGTTCGCATTTTTCTCCAGTACCTAATGCCTAGAGGCATAAATATTGGAGACATTTTTATTGCTGAAAATAATTATTTATAGTTGAGTTATTGAGAGTCGCTTTCATAAAAGCTGGTTTACTCTAAAGCCGGGTAATTTGACAACCAAAAAAAATCCGTCCATTAAAGACCAGTAATCATTAATAGGAGATGGCAAAAACGGTACTTAGTAATGTTTGAAAGTCCACCATCAGACCCACCACTCCTTTCATATTCCGTCAATATTTCAATAAACAAAATTAAATTTCAAGGACATATACCAACAACATAGTTAGACTTAAGCTGCCATTATGCATACTTAGCATAGACTTGACTTGACTTGGGAACTGCCATTTAGCACTTAGAAAAATAACAAGAGAGCACACTAGCCAGTTTCAAATAAGAGTAAAAGTTTCCCATATCGAATTGTTTTTTAAAAGTTATCGTGTGATTTTTTACATGTAACTCAGTAAAAAGTACCAAAACGAATTTTCTTGGCATTAGGTTTCGATTTTCTGAGCTTATCTACAATCAGTATATAGTCAATGCCAAAAAAAAAAACCATAAAGCATTTTGGGAGGAAAAAAAATTTTTTTTTAGGTTAGCCTAATTTGAATTCAATCTATTTGACAGTAAGTTTTGCGGCTGCCATATGAATAATATACATCCAAAAATTCTTATCTCTATAGAATAGTTGGAGGATTTTATTCAAAATTTAAAAAAAAAGGTATGGCATCACACAGTTCTCTCACGGCGCTCACTAAACTTAGAATTTACATAGAAAATCAAAACTCAACAGAATTCTAAGTCAAGTCAAGTAGGGTAATCGGATACATGCAAACTTCATTAAACAGAACGCTAAGTGGCAGTTCCAAGTCAAGTCAAGTCTATGCTAAGTATGCATAATGGCTGCTTTATAATATATAGATAATGGTCACATAGAATGATGCCATATCGAACAAAATTGGCCATATGGATTGAAAGGAATGGTTTTTTCACTGGAAAATAGATGTCATAAACAGAAAAATATTGAAATATTGGGTTATATGTCGACTCTTTTACAAATGAAAATTTTTAGGAAGAAAATAGTTGATGTCTTTAGGAAAATTAACGCAATTTCAAACTATTTCGTGAACATAAAATTGAAGAAGCTACAAACTGCGTTTTTACTTTTTGTTTATTAAATATAATATATTTCTTAAAAAATATATATTGATAAATTGAAATAATTTTTTAGCTTTTTTTTCAAAAAATTTGGTTTTTTCACTCGAAGATGGATATCATAAACAGAAAAATATTGAAATATTGGGTTATATGTCGACTCTTTTACAAATAAAAATTTTTAGGAAGAAAATAGTTGATGTCTTTAGGAAAATTAACGCGATTTCTAATTATTTCGTAAATATAAAATTGAAGAAGCTACAAACTGTGTTTTTACTTTTTCCATATTAAATATGATATATTTCTTAAAAAATATATACAGTGCACTCGCGAAAACTCGAACTAATGAAAACCAGCCCTGTCCGAGTTATCGAAATGTTCGAGTTTTCGAACGTTATGTATTTTTAATCGATATATGTATTCTTTTTAACAGTTTTTATACCCTGTCCAATTTTATGGTATTATTAATCAAAGAGATTCTCTGGTTTGATGTTTTGTAGTTCATTGCCAGGTTATTTAATAAAAAATGCTAGCAAATATGAATGTTGTTTACAAATTATGTATTAGAAAAAAGCAGTGATTTTGGTTTGATGTTTCTTATTTTCTACCGCATTCAATACAGCCTTTTTTGCTAAACTTAAAACATTTAGTTTTCGTCCCTTTATAACACGCAAATAAATTTGATCCTAACCGCGCAAAATCCCGTGTATCACTGACAAATATCAATCAACTTAAAAGAAAAGTTCCGTAATTAGTTGGAACCTAGCCAGTGCGGCGCCTTAGAATGAAACAAAAGACTCACATAACGACAAAAATTTGAATATCGGCCGTTACAGCACATGCAAAACGACAGTTTCTAACATGTTATTCCATGAAAAAAAGAAAATAATTGTTCGAGTTTTAGAGTAGCTACATTTTGTTCGAGTTTTAAAGTAGTAAATGGAGAAAAAAAAATGTTCAAGTTTCCGAATGTTCGAGTTATCGTGTGTTCGAGTTTTCGCGAGTGCACTGTATTGATAAATTGAAATAATTTTTTAGCTTTTTTTTTCAAAAAATTTGGGTTTTTCACTGGAAAATAGATGTCATAAACAGAAAAATATTGAAATAATGGGTTATATGTCGACTCTTTTACAAATGAAAATTTTTAGGAAGAAAATAGTTGATGTCTTTAGGAAAATTAACGCAATTTCAAACTATTTCGTGAATATAAAATTGAAGAAGCTACAAACTGCGTTTTTACTTTTTGTATATTAAATATGATATATTTCTTAAAAAATATATATTGATAAATTGAAATAATTTTTTAGCTTTTTTTTTCAAAAAATTTGGTTTTTTCACTGGAAAATAGATGTCATAAACAGAAAAATATTGAAATAATGGGTTATATGTCGACTCTTTTACAAATGAAAATTTTTAGGAAGAAAATAGTTGATGTCTTTAGGAAAATTAACGCAATTTCAAACTATTTCGTGAATATAAAATTGAAGAAGCTACAAACTGCGTTTTTACTTTTTGTATATTAAATAGAATATATTTCTTAAAAAATATATATTGATAAATTGAAATAATTTTTTGCTTTTTTTTCAAAAAATTTGGTTTTTTCACTCGAAGATGGATATCATAAACAGAAAAATATTGAAATATTGGGTTATGTGACGACTCTTATACAAATAAAAATTTTTAGGAAGAAAATAGTTGATGTCTTTAGGAAAATTAACGCGATTTCTAATTATTTCGTAAATATAAAATTCAAGAAGCTACAAACTGTGTTTTTACTTTTTCCATATTAAATATGATATATTTCTTAAAAAATATATATTGATAAATTGAAATAATTTTTTAGCGTTTTTTTTTTCAAAAAATTTGGTTTTTTCACTGGAAAATAGATGTCATAAACAGAAAAATATTGAAATATTGGGTTATATGTCGACTCTTTTACAAATGAAAATTTTTAGGAAGAAAATAGTTGATGTCTTTAGGAAAATTAACGCAATTTCAAACTATTTCGTGAATATAAAATTCAAGAAGCTACAAACTGTGTTTTTACTTTTTGTATATTAAATATAATATATTTCTTAAAAAATATAAATTGATAAATATTGATAAATTGGAATAATTTTTTATATTTTTTCTAAAAATTTGGGATTTTCACTCCAAGATAGATGTCATAAACATAATAAACAGAAAAATATTGGATTACAAATATAATAAATTAAAAAAAAAGAATATAATAAAAAGTTTTCGTATATTTTAAGGCAAATTCAATTTAGTAAAAAAAAAAAAAACTTAACCTGCCCTGAACACGTCCTTGAACCTACGAACGCACGCATCATAGCCGGCACGCTCACCACCTGCGCCACTGCTGTATGTACAACAAAAAAGTCAGATACTGTAGTTAACAGCTTTGGGTTTTGGTGAAAACTTTGATGAATTATTACAAATTAATGAAGCATTTTTTGTTAAATATAATATGCCTATGCAAAGCTCCTGGCCCATGAAAACATATCAAAATATATAATAATTGGAGTTATGCATTGTTTTATGAGATACACTCTGGCAATTGATTGTATGGAAAAAATGTTAGCCTATTAATATATAGATGATTATAATCACTCACATTGTTCCTCATAAGGTTGGTAAAATCAGCTATTATAAGGTTATCGATAACGCACCAATTACTTGCGATTAAATTTCATGATAAAATATGTATATGTAAACAAGTAATGGTTCAGTTATGCTTGCATAGCATGGCAATACATGGCATGGGTTCTGTCATTTTCGATATCTGTTAAATGGGTTTTACTTGTATTCGATTATACAACGCATGGCAATCCAGAGCATGGCATAGAAGTCTGTTGAATTTTGATCTCTATGTAACTTAACATACCTACTGTCAAAGCTTTTGCTTATTATTCTTATAAATTTTAGTAAAAAACAAATAAAAGCGTTGTAATGGAAGAAGAAAAGCTGAAAGAATGTGTGCGAGCTCATGAAATTCTGTATGTTTCGCGAATATCTGATTTTGAGGGGCTGTGCGTTGTGCGAAGTATGTACATATAATCAACATTTTCTTTTACGTGCTGTGTATTGCTATGCTATGCCCTGCTATGCAAGCTTAACTCAACCATAAGAAAGTCTTAGTTCGGGTGCAACCGACCATTAGTATTGATCTAGGTATTACGGCATGTACTGAATTTATTTTCAGTTCGTATCTATGTATCTATGCATGTATGTATTTGCGTTTAAATATACAGACGGACGGAGAGACGAATATTGCTAAATGGAGGAGTGTTACTTATACCCTGGATATTTTGCTTTGTGTTATTCGATTTGCCTAATTTTTGGTAGAAGTATACTGCATATTTTTAAAAAGGAAACAGTTAGCTTTTTTATTCAACATAAAAAGTTTGGTAGAGTAAACCACTACAAAAGGGGCGGAGCCACGCCCGTTCGCGAAAATTTATATTTTACAACTTGTTTCGTTTAGAGGCACTTTAAAAGTTCTGTGCAAATTAAATATTTCTATGATCCTTTTCAAAATCTTTAACATAAAAGTGGGTGTGGACATTAACCGATTTCGCCCATTTTCCCCCGGAACATTCTTTGTATGTACTCATGAAAATCAGTGAGGTAAATTTATTTCGATATCTTGAAAGTTTTTCGATTTATGATTATTAATATTTCCAAATTTGAAATTATGAAAAGTGGGCAGTGCCACGCCCATTTTCAAAAATTTCTTGACATTTTAATGTGCACACCAAATTTTATCTTCATCGGTAGATATGTATGTTATGTACGCAATAATCACTTTGTTTTTTCGAAATATTCTATCACGTTCTTAGTCTTTCTGTGTTCCTTTCCAAACTGAAACTAGCTACATTATTGGAGAATCCTAAGCCCATGAAGCGTTTCGTGCAATGGGACTTGCAATAGGAATCAAAAGAATGCAACAGGTATTCTTGTGGTAAGCCCTTGTCCGCCTCCTTACTCAAGAACGCGGCCTACAAGTCACAGATAGGCATTAGGGTAAAGACCTAAATAATCTTTTTAGCATACTAATGACGGATCCATCAATGTCTTTTTATTTTACATAGATCGGACCGAAGTTCTTATACTATTTCATAATCAAGAAAGGTTTACAAATATAAAAATCTTTGTTGCTCTGATCCAATTTATCGGATTAACAGTTTTTTAAACTTTTTTGTAGATAATTCCAACCACTCTCTTGCCTACCATTACTTTCAAGTTATTTCTGCTTAGATTTAAAACCCAACAAAATTAAAAGACTGTACGCAGAGTAGGATTATCGATTGCGAGTTCGGGTATGTCATATCCTCTGGTCGGTGTCTTGGCTTTTATATTTAAGAGAGAAAATTTTAAAGAAAAACGGAAGTAATTCAACGGTTCGTTCCATATAAATAGATAAAACCTTGTAACATGATCCCTAGCCACTAGCCCGGGACGCATCCCAAACGAAACGATCTTTGCAGGGTATGCATGTAAATAGAAATAATCAAGCGAACTAGCTGTGGATCACATTTGCAAACATTTAAATATACATTTTTGTTGCATGCACCAAATAATTTGTGCAACGGAAGAGGCAGCCACCTGTAAAGTGCCAACGACTGAGTAGCAGTCAATTAAAACCAAAAAAAAAAAAGAAAAAAAGAATCCAACAAAAAATTTATTGAGAACACAAATGATGCATGCCAAACGGAAAGCGATGTCCCAATAACAAACAAGTAAGAAAAGCAACAAAAAGCCTAATAATAGAGGTGATGCTGCCAAGTAGAAGCACAAATTGTGTGACAACAAAATGAGCCAAGAAGCTCTCGAATGAAGCTAAATAGCATGCAGATGTGGTTGGAGAAATAGTTAATAGCGACGCCGGCGAAGAGAAGAAACTGAGGTATCTAACATGCGAAATAGCAGCAAAAACATGTGTTCAATGCTCAGTGGCACAGTACTCCACTTGACCAGCTGAGCATTGATTGTTGTGGCAGAATTAGCAAAAGAAACATGCAACAAGTTGCATGCAGACAATTAACAGTAGCTTCTGGGATCGTTACCAGTGTGGCACATAGTTAGCTAGTCATAAGAATATTGTTAGTGGATTCATTCATTTTTATCGAGATTGTTATACTTGAGTAATAAAATTTGCACTGCATGGGTGTGGTGGCAATGAATATGTACATCAATATAAGGAGCTCTCGTTTAGGGCAGTTTGGGGTTTGATACGTACTCGAGTGTCCGAGTTTTATATTTAATCGAAGAACTACATCTGTTTGGGGTTGTGATAAAAATATAGGTTGTTGTTGTTGTTGTTAACAGTATTTCGCCCTGTCTAATCGGCACGATCACTCTGAAAATTGTCGTCAGACTCTTCTGACGGAAGTCCAAGGAAATTCTCTATTTCAACAGGGTTGGAATAGAGTTATATTGAAGGCATTGGGTTCACAGTCCGAAATCTGAAGGATCTGTCTATCAATCAGTGGGAAAGTCCTTTAGAGGGCGCCTTTGGATACGCAGATCAATGGGGAAGGTGATGTGGTTGTGGAAAATACGGTTACGATGACTAGGTTCGTGACAGTTCAGTAAAATCTTTCTACTTAACACTCTCTCGTGCTCGCAAACATTGAACACTATATCGTCCGGACCGAGGTGAGGACTAGATGGCAAACATACATAAGCAGACATGCTGTGGTAGTTCTGATGACGGACAGACTTGTAACTTCGTCCAATTGGCCAATAGCCTTAGTTGTAGCAATCAACGTTTCTTTTCCCGAAACTAGCTTTTCGCCGGAGCTAGTGTCCAACAGCAGCAATGACGGGCTTGCTACAGGTCACTCCACCAAACATAGCAAACCAAGCCAGAGACAAAGTGATAAAGGCTTATACTGCAGAGAGGCTGAGGGAGGAACCGCCAGCTCCAGCTTTTCAACAAGAATATAAAAGATAAGACCACGGGGTTGAGGAAAGCGAAGAGCAGCAACAGGAAGGCGGGTAAGACCGGAACCCATTATAGTAGAAGGGACCGACGATATAAAGGATACGCTCGGGCAGAAGGAGGTATGTATGTATATCGAAGAAACTAACAGTGGCTGCAGAGCAAAGCTCATTACCCATCTTCTATTTCCTTTTGGAAGGAGGGATGGCATGACCTAGAAGGTTACATTGGTCATAACAAATCGCTACCACGACAGTCGGGCAGTACCTAAAAGGAGAACCGGAGCGTACCGGATTCATATCCGGCCAAGGACTGTTAATTCGACAATACTCCCCAAAACCTTCGGGGAGTGATTTTGTTGCTAAAACAACAACAACAACAACCAAAGTCACAGATGATACACAGGAGCTCAATACTAACTTGTATCAAAAGCCCCTCAAAGTAAATAAAATTGTATAAAATAAAAGAAATGTCAAAGCAACACTTCTGGCACTAATGGACATCTCTCTGCACTGGTGCCTTTAAGCGACTCATGCACATTTATCAGAAATGACTTGTGCAATATGGGTCAACTTATGGGCTTTTCATGAGAGTAATGACTCTTCAAGTTTCTGGGTTTTATAATTTTATTTTTTTCTTTAAGTAACCCACTAATGACACTTTTCACTCATTTTTCTGCTTATGGCTGTAGTGCTTAAAAAAAATCTCTAATTCATCAAAATGTGGACTTAAATGACCAAGTGGGTATAGGTAATAGAGTGCCTAAAAGAGGAGTAACAAAAGTTCGACAGACAAGGCAAATGTTAAGGGTAAAATGTGGAATTAAATCTTAGAGAAATATCAGTTAGCAGCCGAATTGTATGATTTTCAGAAGAGCTTCCCCCTTCCCCCTCTGTTTTACCCAATGCCTCGAAAGAAGTTTTTTTTGTGATGGAAATATGTATGAGTTTTAAAATAACAAACCCCGGGGATCGGAGTCCACAAGTGACAAACTGAGTTGTTATAATTTCGAGCTTTCAAGCTTTAGTAGAGCTTTTAATAAAGTTTTGACAGTTAAGTGAAAAGAGTTCCAGCATAGTAAGTTTGATTTGGCTTTTGAACTTTTATTAGTCGCTCCGGACCCATACAACGTACGCATTTAGCAATGTTTCCACGTAGTTGTGCACATGTACCCAGAGTAGGTCCGAATACCTGGCGGCAAATCCAAATAGCCAATGGTTAACTGAACTTTCAGGTGTACTAAATGCGCTTTTCCTTCATAGTCTATTTGCTGTGGCTATTGATTTTGTTTTTGTTTTTTTTTTTGTTTTTTTTTTTTTCATCTTACCTTTAACTGTGTCACAATGTGACAGTCAACCGCAACTGTTTATTTGTGCAACCGAACCGAACGATGCTTGCCAACAGCGCAAGAAAATAGGTGCACGAAGAATTATGGACTAACAACAACAAAAGCAAATACATACACACAATGTAGCCAAACAAAAGTCCAAGACTTTAACAATGCTTCATTAACGCTTCATTGAACCTTTTAATACGACTTCTTGATACGAGTATGTAGGTGCACATAGGTCTTTCAATACAAATCTACCTTACACCGGCTCACCTCATTTGTTTGACTGCATTGCCTGTAGCAAATATGCAATCTTTCGCCAAAGTGTCTGCTCTCGCTGTTGCTCATTACCTACTAGCCAACATGCACTTTAGGTCACCTGCTGATTTGTTTGAGAGTCACAATTTCATTGGCCCTCATACAAAGAATTGTCCCAAAGAATGCATTGAATTCAATAGTGTGACAACAGCGCACTACAACAACATGAAAAGAGATTTTGAGTCAGGTTTGGATAATCATTATATACCTAGTTGGGTTCCATTATGCCAGTGCTACTGTAAGTATTTCGGCCCTTGGGTGCTATTCATGCTCTCATCACTCTTCTGCTCCTCATTTTTAACTTTATTAATTAGTTGTCAGTAACCAGATAACCAGACGTAAAAAAGGGACTTCATTCGGAACCAAAAACGAACATTTATCGGAGCCGTACTCTCAGAAATGAGTTCTTTTCGGAGCCCAAAAGGAGCAAAAAAATCTTCTATGCGGATAACCTAAAAGAAGCTATAGAAAATATTTCAAAATGACTCTGAGCATGATGAATTTGGAGCGCTTTATGGCTCTTTTTGGAGCTTCAATGATGCTTTTTTGAAGCTTTTTTGTAGACGTTTTGACTTTTATAGGCACATTTTTTTCCATTTAATGGTTTTTGGAGCATTTTATTGATGCTTTTCTGAAGCTTTTTTTGCAAATATTTTAATGAAGTCTTTTTGGAGCTTTTAATGGTGCTGTTAAAAAGCTTTTTTAGAGTGGTTTTGACTGTTTTTATGCACATTTTTATGCAGGAAAAAATCCTTATGATGATTTTTGGAAAATTTTTTTTTACAAATATTTTTATGAACTCTTTTTGGAGCTTTTAACGGTGCTTTTTTAAAGCTATTTTATGGTGGTTTGGACTCTTTTTATTCCCATTTTTTCCCGTTATGATGATTTTCGGAGCATTTTATGAACCTTTTCTGAAGGCTTTTTGACTCTCTTTAGACAAAAATCAATTTTTTCGAAGGTTTTAATGATGCTTTTCTGAAGCTTTTTTTCGGCACTTTAAAGAAAAAACATTTAGACAATTTTTTTAATAATTTTTGTAGTCATATTTTAGGTTCTCTGTCTTAATAATTAAATGAAGACAACCATGTGGTACTTTCAATAAACTTTCGATTGAGGGCATAAGCTTTAACACTCAGCGGTTATGGGAGCAGATGTTAATGGCGTTACAACTAGGTATAATAATACCAATAGCAAAGCAATGCAATGCATTGGAATGAATGACAATCGATTAAGGTTAATCGACCAACAGTTCCACACTTTCGGCACGGCACTCTTTTTCACGACGTGAAGTTCCAATGAATGAATAAGCATGAAAATAATTGCAACAGCTACTGCCACGGGCTATGGCGCTTTGGGAGCATTCTTGCTGGTTTTTCGATGTTGTTGTTGTATTATTATTATTATCATTATTATTTCTACCATTTTTGTCTGTAGCATTTTTGTTAACGATCTGCTCCGTTTCGTATTGTTCATGTTGCAACAAAATATTTTAGCACAAACATAAATCTATTGCAACAACATTCATAACAAATGCCAACCCACCGAGTTCTGGCATTTATGAGTTGTGATTAGAAAATATGTATGTATGTGGGTAGGAGAGATTAGAATGGAAAAAGTATTTGTATTCATTTGGCGTGGAATAACAGTAATAAATTATGTTGATGATTTTAATGAAATGCTTTCGTTTTTGTAAAAGTTTAGAAATGAAGTGAAGCCGTCTGATTGAAACCCTAACAAGAACTTATTACAGATTATGAATGCCAGAATCGCTGTAAAATAGGAAAATCACACTAGAGAGTTGTCACTTGTTCAATGGTGTGATTACTTTGTAAGAAGAAGACTCCTCGTTTTTATACCCAGCGTACTAGTACTAGTACAAGGGTATATTAATTTTGTCCACATAACGGTACTATGTAACGGCGCAAAATAATCGAGTTAGATATGGGGTTCCATGTATGAAAGTTCTTAGGTTGAAAAGAGGAATTGATTAAGGCATGTCCGTCCGTCTGTCCGTCCGTGTACACGATAACTTGAATAAAAATGTAGATCTTTGCATGAAATTTGTTATACAGGTTACTTTTTGGCCAAGGTAGGTTGCTATTGAAAATGGACGAAATCGGATGATAACCACGCCCCCTTTTTCGATATCGAAAACTTCGAAAATCTCATAAATTGACATAACTTGCGTAAAAACTGAGATATTTGCATGGAATTTGTTATCCAGGCTACTTTCTGGCCAAGGTGAGCTGCTGTGAAAATTTTCGAAATCCGGTGATAACCACGCCCAATTTTTCGATATCGAAAATCACATAAATTAACATAAGTTGAGTAAAACTTGAGATATTCGCATGAAATTTGGTACACAGGTTACTTTCTGGCCAAGGCATGTTGGTGTTTAAAATGGGCGAAATCGGATGAAAACCACGCCCCCTTTTGTATCTCGTTCTGAAAACTAACGCTAACTTAGACTTCCTTACTTGTTTTTGCTTTGAGGTCATTTAATCAGAGTCAGTTCGGTCGCAGCGGGGTACCATGAAAAGGCACCTGAAGTTACAAAAAATTGTCCTAGGTATACAAAATTTGAGTTTTAAAAAATATGTATTGATTTGTATCTCGTCTTAGTCAGCTGAGTTGTGGTCTTTGACTCGGATATCTTCGTTACTCGTTCATGAAAACCGATCGAGTCCTCTATCCACGAATACTTTCCAATGTATACTACAAACTTCAAGTACAGCGGAGCTTCCCTGTGCTCAAGCCAACCATACTATGTCTCATGAAGTCCCTTTGACTTAATATTGTCGACAAGAATAATCAGCTATTTCAGTCTGTCTATAACTAAAAATAATGCAATTTCCTTGTAAATGAAAACAACCTCAATAGAAGTTTGTGCTTATGAACTCATATGGCCATAACCATCTAAAATACCTGCACACACATGTATGCACATACATATGTACATGTTTACTTATGCATCGGTTTGTAAGCATGAAATGCGTTGCACGTGTTTAAAATTATAATTTCGAAATTTCAAAACGTGTTTGGTCAATAAGAAAAAGCTTTTGGCTTAATGCCCAAATGTCTATATGTGCGCGTGCTTATTGGTGTTTTGAGTTGTTGCAAATGCAATAGAGAACACACCCGCCGTCTACCCCGCGAGCTATGTATGTCCACTTTAACCGCTTCATCTGCATACCTAACACTGCAATCCCGTGTCTAAGGAATTCAAAAAACGTGTAGTAACTACAAGGACTGTCCAATTTTTCGGGATTTATTACATAGAGTCAAAATTTGCAGCAAAAAAAATAAATATGTCAATAATCAAATACAGTTTGGTTGGTATCTTCTAGCTCTTGTATGTAAAAATATGTATTTCTTAAAATGATAAAAATCGGACTGGTCAGTGTCACGAAAATTGTAAAAAACTAGGGCAGTTCGAAAAGCAGTTTATGGTTATGACTTAAGAAATAACTCGAATTTCGAAAAATAAACTTATTTTTTTTGCTGTTGTTCGGAACTATACAAAAACGTTCCAGAAAGAAAGTCGAATTGCGAAAAAATTTGGCCCATTTCGAAAATTTGCACATCTTTTTGAATATGCAAACACTTCTAACCTAAAAAATTTTTTTTTTTGCATTTTTCGAATTTGTTAACCAGTTATTCTTTAAATAGCGATTACTTAACCGCTATATAAATAACGAATAGTTTTATTATATTCCTAAGAAAATACGTTTTTGTGTATTTCCGTTGTTTGTTGTCAAATAGGAGTTTCTAACTTTTGACCATTTTCACATACATACATATGTTCGAAAAGGGGTAGGTATAAATCAAATGCAAAGGAAACAAAAAGAATTCGAACGATGAATGCGTTCTCCACGAAAATTTATTGCATAGTAAGAATCACTCGAAAGAGATTAAATTTTCTTTCGAATAGAACTACAGAGTAAGAGCCCTGACTTTTCAATCATATATATACTTGCCTTTTCGCCATTCGAGAGTCAACTAGATATGCACTTGCATAACCTAGGCGGTGCTATACTATTATGACCCTTTGTCTTCTAATATGATCCAAGCTTGTTCAAGGTAAGCCCATCAAATTTTATAAAGTTATACTTTTTTTCAAAACTGCCAGCATATCGGAATTGAAACAACGACATTTCGGGATATGAAAACAAATTTCGGGATTTAAAGGCAACGGTTAAGTTGACAGTGGACAAGCGCACATACTAACACTCTCTTCTTTTGCCGCCAGCACTGAAGGTGCACCGTTCATTGGTTTTTGTATTTAATTCTACCAAAGTGTTTGGCTTGTCTTTTTGACACTTTTTTTAGTATTAGCTAAGATTTTTCCAGTAAAAATATTGTTTACTACGATTTCACCTTTAAGCGTTTTTTTAGTTTTTTGTACCCGCGCATCTAAAATGTAAAAACAAATAAATACTAAGAAATAACAAAAATCAAAAGGTAAGCTCTTGCACTATAATACCGCTTGAAACTACTCTGTAAGGGCTTACAACATTTAAAGGGTTTGAAAAATAAGAAGGTTGGGATCTGCTCTTCCACTGGTTCCACCGGGTTTTGTTGATAATATTTTCCTTGCCGGTTCGTAAAATATGGCCAAACTCACGACGCTCACCACCAAGTAGAGTAACCAGAATTTATTACCTATGATATCCATGCTGTCTGTAACGAATTCTAGTGTGTGCGGTGTATTCCAACAATTTCTGGGCTCTTCTGTTATGAAACAGCGCCACTGTACCCAGTTGACATAAAGGTTTCGTAGCTTGTTGCGCTCGTTTAGCGCTTTCCTCCTCCATTTATTCGCCGCGCACATTGTCACTGCTGTCACGCCTTCTGTTTGCTGCGTTTAGGTACTGTTCGTCACTCAGAAACGCACCCAATTTTCAAATTTAGTCCCCATTTACTTAGACTGGGTGCGTACGTAACGCACCAAAAAACAACAACACACCATAATGTGAGCTGCATAACAACTGTTTTAAGTTGCCTCAATGATTTCGTTGCATATTTTGTCGTCTCAACTGCCAGTGCCTATGTTTTCATTTTGTTTCTTTTGAATCTTTGATTGGCTTTTAGTTTTTGGCGTAATTTGTGTTTGGCTTCATTTTGATGGTACAAACTTTGGCTAAGACATGTTGTTGTTTGTGTTTCTTTGATTTTCGTTTGACTTTTTTTTTGAACACCGCATACCTTTGCATACCAGTCAGCCCTGTATGTCAGTTTGTTAGGGCCTGCCATGCATTTGTTTTTGTAAGAGACAGCAAGAAACCCAAAATAGTTGACTATTGGATGAATGCCTCTTTACTGCAGTTGACAGCTGAGAAAAACAGTTTCGAAAGCGTGGAGTTGTCAATTTTATTGTTGTTCTTTTATGATAATCATTTTAATGGGATCATAGAAGATTAAAATGTCAAAATAGTATTTTAAAAGTCCCTTCACAAAGGAAACACACATATAAGAACTAAAATTTAAAATCTACTTTTTATGGATATTTTCTTAAACTGTTATCGTTTATCGTTAATACACGTTTTTAAGTGTCCGATCATTACTTAAAATTGGTACAAACTCTTAATTTGAAGATACATAGCCCAAACCGCGTTTATCGGAACAATCGATTGTATGGGAGCTATGCGTTGTATTTGTCCGATCTTTCTGGTTCCGACAAATGATTAATCCTATCCAAAATGGCGCCTGCTTGCAAAATTTCATCGAGATATCTCTAAAACTGAGGAACTAGTTTGCGTTCAAACAGACGGACGGACAGACGGACATGGCTAAATCAACTCAGCTCATCGCCTTGATCATTTCGGTATACTTAATGGTGGGTCAATCTCTTCTTTTTCTCATTCTTACAAACATCGAAACAAAGTTATAATTCCATTTCATGTTCATGAAAGGTATACAAATTCTAAAGTAAATTCACCGCCTTTAATCTTGGTAACATTTTACAAGACTTTGCTTAATCGCGTTTTAACCCTGATATCAATAATCCCAAATGTTTTTATTCGAAAACTGGGAACATGATAAATATTAGTTCTCGACAGAGTATCCTTATGAATGAAAGGATCCTAGTGTGAAACCTTATCAGAAGTTTTGCTAAAGTCTGTGTAGATCACATCCGCCAGTAATTTTTTAACAAATTGGACACGATATGAACAAACAATTTTATTATGGTTATGTAGAGAAAAGTGGATAATTAGGTGTATTGCTTCTCTGGTGAGTTGTAATGGTTCCAAACTTTCCTTTTATTATACCGTATCCACTAAAGCTTCTGTAATGAGAATCCTTAAAGAAAGCTTATATTAAAAATATCTAACGTTTTATGAAATGTGAAATAGAAAGCGTTCCCCCTTTATAGAAAATGGGGCCTACAACAATCATACGAGCTATATACATATTTTTTTTTTAAATTTAAGTGGTACACGCACCGATCTGTAGGAGAGCATATCATATCGTGAGGCGAATTTAATTGAAATTGCGATAGGCGGTGGAATTCCTCCTCAACCATTGCTATCTTACCGTGAAAATAGGTTCGATGATGGAAAATAGGACGTATAACTAACCAAACTGGAAACACCTTTCATACCACCTGTCTAAAAAATTATTTTATAGGTCGAATTTTCAATCACGGCGGTACTAGTTGTTATGAAAACTATACTCTTGGCTTTTATTAATAGAGACAAATCTTTATTTTTAAATTTCTTGATGCGCAAAGATAAACAAATTTTAACTTTACTTTCGTTTATCAAATTCACGGTCTGATAATTTAAACTTAGTAATTATTTTATGAAATCAAAGCGAATATTATTTTACTTCAAACACATGCAAAAGTGTGAGTTGCACAAGACTTTCTCTTAATTGCAATAGTTATTAAAAACATTGAGGATTTCTTTTTTAACTGAAGAAGAAGCACTTGTTGCATGTCTTACAACTATTAAAAGCCTAGACCAAGTATGCAGCTTAGCGTAAGCTGAGATTAAATATAGATATATGTATGTACATACTTTACTATTCTATATATGTTTTTTGAACAAAAAAGCTTATTGGCCTTCTTAGTCCACCTCTGAGAACGGTCTGACCCGTCACTGTGAAGTAGTTACGACGAAGAAATCAGTTAACATCAAGCTCTGAATATTTTTTTTTTCTTCTCTTTGAGAAATAGTATCCAAATAACTTTGAAAAAATATTTATTTTATTTAAGCCCAGTCAAGTGTACACGTTATAAAATTTGTATAGCCAACACCAAAAGTATAACATGTTGCACTGCACGGGATTTATTGCTTTTCACTTGCAATTAATGCATTTGAAAATCATATTTCTTGTTAGAGCGTGAAAATAAATAGCTACACGCATTAATAAAAACAACAAAAAGGTTGGCCATGCACCAGAAATCGCAGCACCTTAACTATAATCGCTTAGCGCACCAACTGGTCTGGCGAGATGATTAAAAAATAACAACAATAACAGTATACAATAAAAGCAAAGTTTGCAAGTAAAATCTACCATAGCGACAAGTGCGAACAGTGCTGCCGTTTGAATAAAAAGTCGATTACTTTGGATATAGTGATACTGAAGTGTGGCACCCAACTATTTTCGATAAAACAGCACTTTGAGGATATACATTCTGGTACTATGCCTTTCTCGAGACCCACTGCTTTGCTCCTGCTTTTTATTTCATTTTTTATATTTAATTTTTTTGTTATTTTATTTTATTTTATTTTATTTTATTTATTTTAGTTTATTTAATTTTTATTTTATTTTATTTTATTTTATTTTATTTTATTTTATTTTATTTTATTTTATTTTATTTTATTTTATTTTATTTTATTTTATTTTATTTTATTTTATTTATTTTATTTTATTTTATTTTATTTTATTTTGTTTTAGTTTATTTTATTTTATTTTACCAATTATCTTTCACTATTTTGATGATAAGACAAATGTGTAAATATCTATGAAAAACTAAAATATTTATTGTTTATTTGATCATACTAATATCTTCGAGACACACTGTCACAGGTTTTGATACGGGGATAAGTCAATGGAATTGATAATAATTTTAAATTTTTGTGCCGTTTTAATGGTTTTTTTGTTCTAAACAAATCAAGGGATCCCGTGATTGTCAAAGCACATCCCGAAAATCCCCGGATGCTTAGCCTGGCTCCAAAAAAAAATTAAATTATTATATTCGATAATGGTCAGGTTTCTTGTTTTTTTTTTTTTGAAAAATGTTGCCAGGGTTGGAAACATAAGAAAACTCGCCGAACAATCTGCAAAATGCAAAGTGGATATAGGTACACATTAATAAATGCGGTAGGCTAGACAAGAGAAATTAAAAATTCATAGCTGTTTTGAGGTTGCTTATAGAATTGAAATGCGATTGGTAAAAATGCTAGCTGAAAAGTACCTGAACTTCCTCTACTTTAACAATAATAAAATAGTAAAATTAAAATTTGGCGATTAGAAAGTGTTATACGAATTTGGATCTACACAGACGAATAGGTATGCGAGTTTAGAATTCACAATGTAGGTCAAAATTAAACAACGGCAGTGAAAGCAGTAGTAATGGCATGAAGGCGCTCCATTCTAAGTACATGAACCCTATTTAGGGACCGAAATAGTAGTTACCAAAGGCTATGCAATATCGAACACGTATTGATACAACTGCTGTGATTCATATGAGCGAGCTCGAAGGGCGGCTGTGTAACAACGACCTATCCTAATACATTTATGTTGAGCCCGCAAGGAAATACTTATGCAAGCGCGTATATCCATGTACATTCCCTTGCGCTTGCTTGATTTATTTATGCACATATCCATACACTCACACATACATACAAGTAAATATGAACGCATGTGTCGCGTGTATCCTCAATAGTTCAATGACCGCAGCATTTCCTTAACCAACTGTAACAACAACGTAAATATTTACCAGGAATATTTTCAATGAGACATTGAGGAGACCTTTTGCAATTTTCTCCATTAACTTAAATGGAAATGGCAACAACAACAACAACGATAACAACAATAACAACAGAAAAGTTAAGCAAGCTTGCAAAAGAAATACCAACAGCATTTGTCATCCTCGCCATGTGTGGTGGTGATTGGCGTAAACGTTTGGAATAATTTTTTCACCTTTTTTGCCAATTTCCTTTTTTTTTCATAAATATTTTGAAAGTGTCCAAAAAAGGAAGCGATTCAACAAACACACCATAAACAAAAAAAAAATACAACAACAAATAAAAAGAAAATACAAATGAGCTGCAAGAAATTTCACTTTCACAAAAGGTCTTTGCACGTTGGCGCGCCAAGACATGCGGGGCAAGACTAAGGAGTGCATTAAGGTATGGTATGTTGACTTGCCAGAGACTGATACACTCAGATGTGCATACGCGTATACATACATATATACAAACTTATAGATATCGCGCACATATGTACATATATGCTGGCCGACTTGACTTGGCCCAATTCAGGGGTGTAGGCAGGATTCGTTGAAGGAGTGGCACGGAAATTTAATTTTTAGCAATTTTTTATTTGTTATGTTAGTTAGTTAATATTGTACTTTAGGTCAAAGTTCAACTATTGAATGGCAAACTATGCTTTCATCCCATCTCAGGAGTTTTAGTTTGCTTTGTGGAAAAATAAATGCCGGACCCTGTCTAGTCGGAACTCTCATTACCTAGCGTTTTCATCAACACCTTCTAGTCGAAATCTGGAAATCTAGCGGTCTCAATAGGATTGGACTAGACTTGCTGTTAAAAGAGTATGCTCTGTCGAGAGGTGAATAGATGGATGGTGGCATGGGGAACGCAGGAGTTGGATTGACTTGAGAAGTTTGTTGAGGCCTTGTACTTTGGTGTGGATCGCGGTTCAATAGGCAGCGAAGATGAGCTTGTTATCAAACGACAATGCTAAGAATTTGGGATGAGGGACAGTCTTAGTCGGTGGCAATGTCAACTTGGGCCAGGCCAAAAACCCGCATAAGCTAATCGTCAGAAGAGCGTGAAATCCCATATCGTGTAATCAACTGCTTAAGAGACGATCGTGCCGCTCTTTGGTGGGTAAAAGAGTTTCTATACGTGGTAATTAAACAAGAGCGGGGATGCGACACCACCGTCTGCGCCCTCTAAGAGATTTTGAACGTTCGCTTCCAAGCTCCACAGACGTTCGTCGTTCACTCAGGTAGTTAGCGGTCCATAGTTCAAGACAAGTTGTGTGTTCCGTGTCAAAAGCCGTTCGAGGACCATTTTTAAAGAGAAATATTTTCCACTGAGGCCTTCCCAAGAGCTGGAGTTGGTAATGTAGCTCATTTAACCGGATCTGTGTAGACCAGTTTAGTTCCAAAACACCCCCCACATAGTTACGCCCATGGTTCAAGTATTCAATTGGCGTGGTTGCGGTTAAATTTCGTGTGGCGTTAGCGGCATTTTGCGCACAAGCAAGCCGTCCCCCCCCATACCCAGCTCGTTACAAGTCCCGCTTCGCCCACTATGTCGTCAGTCGAGTTATCGGCAACGATTTGCGCATACAATGCCTGATTGCAAACGCTTAGCGCACACACACATCCATACTTCCATACTCACATACCAGACATACCATACGTGAATATGTTGGCTTGAATGTGTGGCACTGCAACTGCAACTGAATTGGTACCAGCCTTGCGCTATTAGCCAAATACCCGTGCAGCTGTTTTTGTAATGTTAAATGCTGGCTGGTTTTTTTCTTTGTTTTCATTTTATTGTTGTTTCTGCGCTAGCTTGACGATTTGCAGGTTTCGCGCACCCAAAGGCAATGCAGGTGGTTCAACCGGTAAGCATGCGCAGAGGCCCAACTAAAAACCCAACTTTTGCCTTTTGTTCAAATAATTGCGATTTTAGCTTAAATGAAGGCACGCAATGTGCATGTGCGCCTGTCTGGCCAGGCGGGGGATTGGGGGACGCATGACAATGCATTATATAGCGACAGGTTATTTGGTATTGATAAGGAATGCAACGGTTGTTATGTGAGTCTGTGCAATGAACCGTTACGTTTTAATGTTTTTTTTTTTCGTTTCACACCCTTCCTTTAAATTGTTTGTACCTTTTTGAGTTTTTGTTTTGATAACACAATGGCTTTAACTTCTTTAGATGCTACTTTAAGGGACTAGGAAGGCCTTCTATGAATCTAACAAACAGCAGATGGAGGAAGTTTCAAGTCTTCCAGAACACAGCAATCAAAACTGCTTCGTTGTGTCACCTTGTGGAGCGGCAGCATCTTCGGCTTTCATTAAATCTGTGATCACAAGCAATAACAGCTTAAGTGGACTTAAGAGAAAGTGGGTGTGATCCAACAACATTTTTAAGTTCATCTTAAGATAACCATTCCAAAATATAGCTACAGAGACGTTGATCGAGAGACGTCTCGGTCCCTGGTCCACTTCACCGAGAAAAGTTAACCTCAAATTTTAACAAAAGTAAAAGTCTACCTTTGTACCAAATTTGAAGAAAATCGCACCATAAATAAAAAAGTTTGGAATATTTCGGTCCCTGGTCCACTTCCCCGAAAAAAGTTAACCTCAAATTTCAACAAAAGTAAAAGTCTACCTTTGTCCTAAATTTGAAGAAAATCGCACCATAAATAAAAAAGTTTGGAATATTTCGGTCCCTGGTCCACTTCCCCGAAAAAAGTTAACCTCAAATTTTAACAAAAGTAAAAGTCTACCTTTGTACCAAATTTGAAGAAAATCGCACCATAAATAAAAAAGTTTGGAATATTTCGGTCCCTGGTCCACTTCCCCGAAAAAAGTTAACCTCAAATTTCAACAAAAGTAAAAGTCTACCTTTGTACCAAATTTGAAGAAAATCGCACCATAAATAAAAAAGTTTGGAATATTTCGGTCCCTGGTCCACTTCCCCGAAAAAAGTTAACCCCAAATTTTAACAAAAGTAAAAGTCTACCTTTGTACCAAATTTGAAGAAAATCGCACCATAAATAAAAAAGTTTGGAATATTTCGGTCCCTGGTCCACTTCCCCGAAAAAAGTTAACCTCAAATTTTAACAAAAGTAAAAGTCTACCTCTGTCCTAAATTTGAAGAAAATCGCACAATTAATAAAAAAGTTTGGAATATTTCGGTCCCTGGTCCACTTCCCGGAAAAAAAGTTACCGAAAATTTTAACAAAAGTAAAAGACTACCTTTGACCAAATTTGAAGAAAAGCGTAGTATAAATAAAAAAGTTTAGAATATTTCGGTCCCTGGTCCACTTCCCGGAATAAAACTTTACATAAACACTCTCCGGACTCCTACTGAGCTATCCTGTAAATACGAAGAAAATCGGTGCTGTAGTTTCGGAGTCTATAACATACATATGTACGTACATACATCCTATTTTATATATATAGATGAGCACAGATACATATATAAGAATTACGAACAATGTGGGCCCTGTAAGGATGGGTACTATTACTTCTAGTAATGCCTAATCTTTCTTCGTGTCTGCAATTGTTTCAAGGTTGACTCGAAGTGCACTTGCTATACGCCTGTTAGCCCGGATGGAATTCGATCTCTCCTGGAGAAAAAAGATAACATCTCTCTCTTTATCCTGTCACCGCTCGGAAGAGTATTGTTAGTATTGTGTAGTTGGGTTTAATACCTTCAAATTAAATTTGATAGAGAGCGGTCAAGGGCTACATACATATGTATTCTTTCACTTTGAGTTTTACTAGATCGAAGTTGGTCCAGAGTGACTCTTATCGGAAGTTCGCGTTCCTCCTCGACGATAGGGGTACCTGTGCCTGACTGACAAACGAGTTCAGCTACTCTATCTGGATGTTGTTGAGGGCACGATTAATCGCATTCGGTTTAACGAAATGGCCCTGGTCTTGAACGGTTTTACTAAATTGTCGTACCAAATACCGAACATTATATTCCTAGTAGTGATCTATAAGGCATCCGAATTTACGCAGGTATATTTTAATAATAAGATCTGATTCGACTCAGCTCATCATCCTGATCATTTCAGTATACTTATTTATGGAACCATCGTTTCATCGTCTACGCAACAGTTTTGTGGAATAACCCACCATACAAGGGGTGGAGCCACGCCCATTTTCGAAAATTAATATTTTTAGAGCTTCGTTCCTTACCGATAATGTGAAAGTACAATAGAAATGATACATTCAGACAATGTGATCTTTTCTCGCTCCACTTGGCGTATTTTCCACATTTATCCTTACGCATTCCTTTGTCTGCCGACCCCCGTTTCTCTTCTTTACTCTTTTCGTTTTCATCTAAAACCGCCTCTGTATCTCAAGTTTATATATCCACTCTGATGTGAAGAACTATATATAAAATATCATTAACTTCAACCAGTTATGCTTTTCCAAATATTATAGGTGAATTAAAAGAAAACACCAAAATTGTGGGCGTGTCACCGCCCACTTTACCAAAACTTTGTTACTAAAGGGGACATACATATATATGTATATGCAAATATCTAAATTTATGGCAAATAATTTTAGAATTATGACGAATTGAAATTTTTAATAGCGGGGGGCGTGTCACCGCCCACTTTAAAAAAATTATATGTGTAAATCTTGACTGAAGGACACACATTTCCAAAAATAATTTATTTAGACCAAATACGTTCAGAGTTACGACGATATAAAATTTTATATAGCCTGGGGGAGTGGTACCGCCAACTTTTCGAAAAATATATATAGCCCGTGATCCCAAAAAATTACTTGAACATTTTATGAAAATCGGTTTGAATACTTTGGACGCCATTCAAGGACACACAGACATACATACATACACAGCTTCATTTTTATTTATAAGATATATTTTAAATATATCTACAATCCTTTAGTTCACCGATTTCCGAACATTCCTCGTGTTCATAAAAATCTGTGTGCTGAATTTCGTTTCGATTACTTGAACCTTTTTTGATTTTTAGTTTATAATATTTATAAATTTGAATTAAACAAAAGTGGGCTGTGCCACACCTATTTTTCAAAACTATATCGACACTAAATGTCCTAAAACATAAATCAAACATATTCCACATAGTATCATGTAACCGATGTCGAATATCGCGGATAAAGACTTTTACACCGGAAGGGGCATACATAGTGTGCTAGTCATTTGTGAAACTATTATGGGAAACAAAAGATTACAGCAACGAACTTGGAAACCTTGATAGAATGTCAGCTAGGACTTGATATTTTTCATTGGTCAAATAAGCCCCATTTACTAAAGCTTTCTAAAATTGCAAAAATTGCACGAACGGATACGAAAGGACTCCCTTTAAATGGGTACTTTTAACTCCTATAAGTATGCTACAAAAACAAAAATTTACTTATACATAAATACATATGGCTTGAATTATAGCCCAGTGTGGGCGAAAAGTTTAATAGCGGGGCAAATCTCTTTAGAGATTAATCGTACAAATTTTTCTCATTATCAATATCCATTTTTGATAAAGAAACAGCTCAAAATGCCTGCGCTTTCAGTGTGTCAGTGCAGTGCAAAAGTAGCTATTCCCCAGTACTTTTTACGCTGTCGGTGCATACCCTGACCTCACCTACTAAACACACAACAACCAAACGCCAACATTAAAAGCAACACTGTTCCCCAACAAAAGGGGAGCACTTCCAACATGTTTGTACACAGTATTCAATTGAACATGTTTGAAGCGCACAATTGTGTGCATGGCATCATGTTGCCAACTTTCGACGGGCATTGCCATTCATTGGGGCTCACCAACGATGAACGGCCAACAAATGAAACCAGTTGAGTTGCATACACGTATCTGAATGGATACGCGTACGTGTCGTGCACGCTTCAAAAATCGTATATACAAGAAAAATGTTTTAAAGGCAAAAGAAAAGAAAAATAACAAAAAAAAAACAACTAATCATTCTTGAAAATACCAACAACAGCAACAAGAAACGGGTCATTGAAAACAAGAATTGCAATACGAAACGGAAACACGAAAACGAAAAAAACAAAAATGAAACGAGTGTAACGAAAATCACTGCTGCATTCTTACCAAATGATTATTGCCGAAAAAGTGTGTATTGTATGAGCTACTACCATAAATAAATATATATGTAACAAGTAAAATAACGTGCATAGTACGAAAATATGGTGTGGAGTGAGAAGTGAAGTAACAAAGTAAAGCAAAAAAAAAAAAAAAATGGTAAATACACCTCTATAAGTGCGAAAATGGGCACGAAATGAATGCTGTGTAGTTGTGAAGTAGCGCAACAACAGTTCACCAAACAACAACAAAAATTCAAAAATAAAAAGCTAATGCTCAAATAGGGTTTTATTAATTTTATTTACTTTACTGTTTCCACCGCCCGGTTTTGTTTAAAGAATAGAAAAAACAACAACTACGCTATGCATACGAAAAAATGAGACAGCAGGTAGTTTTGGTTGATTGGAGCAGCCGCCATAGCAACATTCACAGTCACAGCAACAAAGGCAAATAAGTAAAAGCAAATTAAACAAAATAAACGTATTGAATTGTGTTTGAACGAGTGTTTTTAAAGTGAGGAAAAAAAAAGAAAATAAAAACAAAGCGATGCTGTATGTATAGGTATGAGGAATTGTGAAAATTGCAATAAAAATTTACGAAAAATATTGGCTAAAAATATGCTCAAAATAAGCAAAGTGCAAGCGTAGCTGCCTAATAAGAAAACAAATAAGAAAAGAAAGAACAAAAAAAAAACAAAAGCAAAGACGACTGGGAATTTGTGAAGACAGATAGACACATGCCAACGTATGTATGTATATCCATATGTATGCAGAGACTGACAAAAATAATGAGCTATGGCATGCAGCAAGAACTCACTCTCTGTTTGACTTGTTGACTGACTCAATGACTGCAGGCACACATGCACACTTACATATGCTTAAATATGTAGTTATGTATGTGTGCATGCGAAGGCAATCCTGAAAGTATTCCGCAACTAACACTGGACTACGTTCATGGCATATCTTCATCTTCTTCTATGTCGATAAATTTGAAACGCTAATTTTTGTATGAGCAAAATAGTGAAACTATTGGACCGATTTTTATATTTTTTTTGTTTTGAAATGACATAGGTCCTGTTATACAAAGATACAGAGGATTGTTTTTAAAGTGAAAAGTTAATAACAAATAAATGGAATGTGTTAGTAAAAGGGAATGGGAGGAGGAAGATCCACAGGTAAAAGAAGAAAAAGAGATAGAAAAGGACATGAGCTGATGATGTAACTGAGACTTGAGTAGGGGGATTGTAATCTCTTTGGGTTAACGGTTTAGAATATGGCAGAGGTAGGCATACCGATCGTAAGAGTATCAAGAAATTGTATCGTGATTTTGTATCAGTATTACGATTTCTATCGATTCTCTGTCCTGTATTGCTGTGGATAAGAAAAAGCCGAAGTATTTATTGGCGTCACTGTTGACAGATACGAGTGCAGCTTCGTTTGTGAACAAGTTATAATATTAAAATATTGTCAACTAAGAAATTCAACGAAGGCCGAGTTTGACAGCAAATTGAAGGGGTTCCCTCATCGAGTAAAAATAGTCTTAATGGTAACTACCATGCTTTGTTGTGCAATTGGCAGCTTGTTCGGGCTTAGAATATATGTATCCCTGGTAAAGGACGCCTGTAGTAAGAAGCGATCAAAATTTACTGCATGCAGTTCCAAGTAGGTTAAAGAAATTGGCCCCGAGGCAGTAAGGCAGTAGGCCACAAGATTTTAGTAACAGAGGGTACTTCTTCGGAGAGTACCTTTGCGCCTACGAAAACAACTCTCAATGGTCTAAATATTAACTGCAACAGTCGATTGTCATGATTTTTACACTGAAGTTTAGTGTCTCTATGTAGTTCCACTAGACTTTCATAACCTGTCATGATAAGTGGTTCTATGTCTCTCTCTGTACTTGATGGCCTTCTTTGGGTCTTAAAATTTGTTTGAAGAATAGGTGTAACGGTATCTTTAAGTGGCATCAGGAAGGTCTTCTCATACTACCCTTAGTTTGCCCCCCCGGCAACCACTTCAGCCTACACTACCAAGTCCCGTAAACGACTTTTCTTTTTCCTGATTATAAGATACACAACTATAACTTCCAGCTCCAGATCAAGAACACGTGGCTCGAATTATTATCCTTCAACAGAGCACGTACTTAAATATTTTTAATTTTTTTGTTCTATTTGGAAGTAGTTGAAGGAGTAGTTCTGATTGGTGTTTTTAATAATTTCAAATTAGTTTAAAACTAGTTAGTTTGACTGCTTAGCTAGTGACTTGCTTTGTAGTTGGTTCTATTTAAACTGATTGAGGTTAAAGCTAATGCTGTTATTGTTTTTGCTGATGTTGTTGTTCTTTTCGTGCGTTTCAAGATTCACATTGTGCATGTCTTACTTCATTCATATTGACATCTATTGTCTGTAAATATTGTTGTGTTCGCAACTTTGTTGTTGTGACTATACATTTAATAAGCACTGGAAATATTGTATAGATATTCTTTTCATAACCATTTAATGCAGAATTTTATAATCAACTTTGTTGAGATTTTATAATCGACGCTGCTGTAATAGAGAATACAAACAACAATACATTTTGTCATAACAAAAGAGCAACACTAACAATAAGAATAGATACATAATAAATAGAAATATGTATGTATGTATATAGAAACAGCTTGTGAAAGAGTTCTAAAGTTATCTTAAGTAACACAGTTGTAGATAAATATGTATGACTTAATAACTGTTTCGTGCATGTGTCAGGGTTGCCATTGTTTTTCTAGAATCATTAGGGAACCAGTCTCAGCAGGTTTGCCCATTTTGTTTTATTAGACCGTGCTTGAAGGCTCCTCGTTCAAATACTTGGTATAACTCGCAGTCCTCCCTCGGGATCTGGCTTCTCAATTCGGTTTATAAGGTTCAATGTATGTATGGATCTTATCATTGTGGTTTCTGACCACCTTTGACCAGATCTTCATAGATAAGTTTTGCGTTCTCTGGCAGGGATAATGAATTTGATGTCAACCGATAATTTAAAATGAGAATCACTCTTTCAAACAAATGGTACTTTGGACTGAGTAGTCAACTGATGTAAAGTTTTCTATCGACGAACAAAGATCATGTTTTATAAGCCTCTCACATTAGCTGTGCTTAAAAAGAGAAGTATTCAAGAGGAAACTGCTCCGGAAGATTTATGGTCCTTCGATAGACGCGAACAAGGAGTGCTATAGGAAAGTTAACGGCGAGCTATACGACCTTTACGTACATATGGCAACAGATCAGCATTAAAACCCAAAGTCTGGTCTGGGTGAGTCATGTTATGCGAATGGACATCATGGGAATTGGCAGCAGTGGAAGAGGGGCTCGACTGAGTGTTGTAGGAATCTTAAACTCCCGTGGTTTTTTTTTTTTGTTGTTGTTCTATCGATGCGTAGCCTAGTCGTCACTTTGATTAACTAGAATTGACATCAGAATATCCCAAGGGAAGTCCCAGAAACCTTAAGGATTCAAACAAAATTTAACTCGTTAAGAGAGCATCTGTCCAATTTGGTAGAAAATACTCAAAATGCCAACCCTGGTTATAAATACATACATATATACAAAATCACGCACACATAAACTTTTCATTCAAATCCAAACCATAGACACTTTGTCAGCCTAGCAAACGCGAAGAAGTGAACAAAAACGCTGATAAAATAAAAGAGTTATGAAAGCTTTCGAGATTAGTAATAGAAAAAGATGAGATTAAAAAAATAAACCAAAGGACAGACGCTAAAATTATCAACGTTGTCAAAGTGATAATATTCTTCAGCACTTTCGACGCGATCAGATCTTACTTTAATCACATGCGAGAGAGAATAGAACTGAAAGAGTAACCACATTAAAAAATGTTTTAGCATAACTTCGATAGGTTTTAGGCTGAGCTTCTCCAGTTTTTTGCATATAGACCTAAGATGTTACATGCCCTAGGAAGCGCCTAGAAGTTTTGTTATTTGGGGACGATAGAAATGAGGTTAACAACATTTTTATAATTCTTAAGCTGCAAAAAGTTTTCTGACGCTCCCCGAGCTACCTCTAAAAAAACATTTTTTCTTAGCATCCCAAATTTTAAACTACATGCCTTTCACTAAACCACGAAGAAGAAGTAAAATATAAACTGTCAACCTGCTGAGCAGCATCACAAAGTGCAGTTGAAAAAAAAAATACAAAAAATATTATTGCAGCGATAATAAAGATAACAGCAGTATCATAAAAAAAGTATAAACAAACAAAACTTAACTGCAGAGTGAGAAATAAAGTCGGGTAAATAAACAATAAAAAATGGAAACTTAAAAATAAATTAAAAGTATGCTCGTAAAAAAATAAACAAAATAAAAAAAAATTTAAAACTGTTTTTTAGCTCTTGTTTTTTAGCTTCAGGTGTAGGTAACTGCGAAACGTAAATATGAGTAAACCATTGAGAGGGTAATAAAATACCGTAACTAAAAATTATAACCAAACACCATGCTGCCACGTTTTATTAGTAAGGGGAGGGGAGTTAAAAATCACAGCTTTGCAAAAAATTAAAAATAAAGTAATTAACTACGTCAACAATTTTCTGTTGTGGGTTTGTTTCTTTTAGTTTTTTTTTATTTGTTGTTTTGCTTTTGACGTTGTCTTTTGTCTAAATACGCCAACGACGACAATTTATCTTAAATTCGCAAATGCTTAAAGCAACAACCACATATGTATGTACATACATATCGACGAGTAAACCCATATGTATATATTTTCTGTTTTTGGTTTTGGTTTTGTTTGCATTTAATGACCTTTCTGCTTTAAGCTAATTAAACGCACTTTACGCCTACTTACACATCGTGAAAAATTGCTGAAGCATCAATTATGTTTCTTGGTACTACGGTAATTGAGTCGGTTTTTTCAACCCGGGTTTTTGTATACTTTCTCGTAATTTTTTTTTTAAACCTTTATCGTTCGAACATCATTTTTAATTTCACATAAATCATATTCAGATATCAGATCAGAGACCTCGAAAGTGCCATTTTTTATATAAAGTCCTAAAACATATAGATATTTGAGACTTCGGAACTCATTCTTATAAATTCGTTTCATTCAAAAAACAAAAAGGCCTTTATAAAGCATGGGCGTCATAATGGGTTAACATCTTAGATTTTTAAATTTTGACATCAAGAATTTCTGACATCACTTTAAGACCTCGAAACACCCCTAATGCCAGTTTTCAAATCAATTTAGTATCAACAATTTCGACCACCAAATCGACGGCGGAGTGGAAGATCAGCCTTATTCAAAACAAATATTTTTCAAAAACGCCCTCTCTTAGAATTTCTTTGAAGAACGACCAGATCAAATTTCTTTAAATGACGCCCTTTTTTCAAAATTTGGTTAATAAAGAAAAAGTTTCAAAAATTTTCTGCATGAAGGAAAAATCAATACATTTTTAGCTGAAATAGGACGCTTTTGCACCAATTTCTCAAATAGTTGGTTGTTGAAAGCAGTTTTGAGATATTTTGAAATAGGGTGATCTTCGACTCAGCATCGAAATAGTATTGGTCCCAAAGTCTATTTCTAAACTTAAAAACCTTCTTTAAAATTTTATTTGTATTGGTTACGTCAAAATGGCTGTTAGAATGAAGTGCTTATTTTAAACTTCAACTAATGTATCATGTTCTACCCAGTCCAGAGACTAAACAAATTTAATTATACCACAATATTTTCATATATGATTAAACTTTTTCATTATATTCTATTTATTTACTGTACATATGTATGTATGCATGTCTTTAATGATATTAATAAACTTGTGCTTTAATTATGAATATATTCGTGCCACATTTACATTTTATAAAACATATTTTACTGTCACATTTGTTCTATATTAAATTGTTTCTAAAATAAAAACATTTTTTTTTAAGTCATGGATACTTCAAAATTTATACTCTAAGAAACAGCTAAATGAAAAAAAATGATTTCAAGACATTAAAAATATTTTTTTTACTAACAATGTGTTTCGAGAAAGTAGCAAAGGTCCAAAAAACTCACTGAATTTAAAAACAAAGTAATATACGTGGGGATTGGTTAAACTTGGAGAAAACTTTGGTAGGACCCCTACCGAGAAATATTTAATTTGAAATACGACATAAAATAGTGAAGTTTAAAAGCTAGTTAGTTGAAAGATCAACTCAAAATGCAGGAATATGTTGTTGTTGTATCCCGGAACGATTTATTTGACATTATATTCTGAAACCATACCACCAAACGTGAACGTAGTCAGTACGAAGTTTTAGTATTTTGGGCCGATATAGATGAGGTTAACACAATTTTTGTAAATGTGGAGCTGCACAAAGTTTTATGACGCTCCCTGAGTTACCTTTAAAAATATTTTTTTCTTAGCATCCCAAATGTTAAACCCCACATCTTTCAGTAAGCCACGAAGAAGAAGTTAAAAATAAACTATCAACCTGCTGAGAAGTCAGTACAGTAATCACGTGTTTCTTTTTGGGACCTAAAAAGCTCTGCCGAATTGAAAAGCACTTGACACATATAAGGTCAGGGAACTTTACATTATTTTCTAAATTCATCTTACTTCAGTTTACACCAATTTTTTTGATGTAAACTGAGCTCAAGTACGACAGTCTATTAATAGAATAACTTTCATTAGAACTTAACATTTGCTTAATACTTTACAATAAATCAAAAGTAAAAATACATTTCTTATAATGACGGCAGAAATAGTAACAGTAACAATAGCTCCACAAAATAAAAAATAAAACTTCAAAACAACCAACGAACAAACATAAAAAAAGTTTAACGTTTATCTATCTAATGAAATTAATCTCTTTTCTTACATCAAACCCACCTGTAGATATACATAAATAGCAATAGCTACAACAAATAACTAACTACAATAGCAACAAATCAATATACCAAACAAAAAAGTTAATAATAAAACATAATTAAAGCAACAACAAACTTAAAAAAAAAGCTTACATTACAACAACCTGAAGCATTCATATAAACATACATACATACTACATACATATTAAAGTTGCAAGTATGTATGTATATATCTACGTGTAGTTAAAAATAACAAACTCAACTGCAACAACAACAATAACAAATAGCAAGAAAACTACAACCAAAAAAAAAAAAAAGTAAAAGGAGCAGCAACGCAAAATGTCGACGGCACGCACTTCGGATTGTCGTAAATTTTCACCAAATATCTTCAACAAAAGCAAATGCAGTCATTGCTTTCGTCAACGTGAGGAGCATAGCGCCGCCGCCTTGGAATGCAATCGGGTATGTCAAATGCATTAATTAAATACATAATGAAACACACATAAATATATATTAGACAAAGTGATGGAACTTACTTTTTATAGTTAGTAAGACAATGAAATGTTTTTCAAAACAGTACTGGAAGTTTTTTTTAAACAAAAAGTTAATATTAATTGACAGTTTGAAAATTGTTTGCTGGTAAATTATTTGATGTAGATTCGTGGTTCCCCCCATTTACATATGTATGTATGTAGAAATTAGTAATAGTTCTATTACAATTTCTTATGAAAGTTCTTTCGTTAATTTACTTGGAACAGGCCTGCAGGTTTCAAATAAAAATCTGTCGATGAACGCAAACACCATACTATTTTTGAATGGTCAATTACATTATTGAAGTCGTCATTTGTCCCGGATATACATACATACATATAACTGGATATCAGAAAGCGGAAAATGAATAATCCACATAATTTCCGAAAATGTAAAATGTATTTCGGAGGTGTCGAAGAACTTCAGAATAATCAATTACACTCAAGAACCTGCACTACCCCTACTAAATTAACTAATTAGACATGATTATTTCTGAAATAACATTTTTTTTTGCGAAACACAATTTATAGATTCTACAGAACTGTAAATTTTAACCACTCGCCGAGCATCCATATCGCTGTAGATCAGGTGGTAACCGTACTAAATTCAACGTGAGCGTCTCGAGTTCGATTTCAGGTTTTCGGAGAAGCAAAATTTATTTTTATTTGCTTATTTTCCAAATTTTTGAAACAGCATAAGAGAGACCACAGAATATTGGATAACTTTTTTTTTTATTTTCTCTTTTATTAAATTAAGTTTTAATTCCTAACCGATTCAGAAACGAAGCTTTTGTCTATTTCAAATCTAAAAAGAACGGGAGTGGAATGATCCTGTCAAATGATGCCACAGTTCTTTTTCTTTGGATTTGAAATTTCTGCCGCCGAATGACAAAACGACCAGAACTTCGACTCATGTTTCGCTTATTGCAACCCTGTTATTTACTCATGGCTGAATAGTGTTTCTACAAATGTGGTAGAAATGCATTTTCGTTATTGAGAACGATAAAAATAACGAAGCCTATAATGGCGGTGATAACAAGTGTATACTTCAAAACAATTGGAATATGTGTGCTATTAATATTTAAGAAAGTTTTATTATAAAAAAAGTAAAAAAAAATTTAATTAATAAAAAAGCTTAAAAAAATACCATTTGCTGGGCATCGAACTCGTAACCTCGTCTATGTTAGGATATTATCATATCTACTTGGCTATTGAGACCATTCTATAGTGTATGTCAATTGTTTTGAATTTTTTGTTTTTGTTGCTTCATGCTTCATATTCTTCAGGTTAGTTTGAGATGAGTTAGAAAATGCTAGCCCGGCATCTTTTCATAACAGGGTTGTTTTGGGGCATGCGTTCGTACTTGTAGCCACTCGTACCATGTAAAAGCCAGCTTTCTTTTTAAATAACTTGGCCTCCGGAACCCCACATGTTTAGCATGCCTGCATATATGTATGTACATATTTCCCTACAACCGCATGCATTTTAAAAATAGAAATTTTATATTTACATATGCATAGAAATTTACCAAATGCCGGTGGAGCCGACAAAACCATATTAGCGTGCCTACTATATATACATACATACATAACACAAATTATGTAGGTATGTACTATATAGTATGTATGCAATTGTATTTACATACATACATATGCATACGTCTATTTGTATACGCTTGAGAGGTGCATAAGTCACAAAATCCCAAATAACATACAAAACTTCATACATTTATACTTGCATGCAATTACAGGGCCGCATTAAGATTTAAGGTACGCATAGGCAAAGAAGTTTGGGGGCCCTGAAACTGTGTTTCCTTTTCATACCATACTTATTTATGTATGTAACATCATGACAATCAATAGGACTGATAGGGATCCTACTTTTAAATCAACTTTGAGTGAAATCAAATTCCTCAACTTCTAAATGCAAACATCTTTCTAACAGTGTAGAATATCTTAAGAGAAAAGAGACGCAAATATTCATAGCAAGAAAGTTTGCAAAATTTTCATGGCCTTATGAAGTTTCTTCAGTTTCCCAAGAAAATTTGGAATCTTTGTTCACTTAGTGCGGTGCCAATAACGCACTTTCAAGTCAGGTGTTGCCCACTGCGAGTAAGCGTTAATCCGCCTCAGTACATACATACATACATACATAATCTCTTAATGAAAACAAAGTCACAATGGTCCCGCGTTCTCTGTGTAATGCATCGCTAGGCTGGCACAGCATAAATAATTAGTTGAAATTCTGTCGCTTTGTTATTCTAATCAAATTTCCGACGTTTTTTTTGTTGTTTTTTGTGATAGCCATTCCGTATACGAGTATCATTTCAAAGTTTACCTTTTAGCTTAATGTTATGATACTTGCGGTATTCTGTAGCATAATTTGAGGCATTAGTGTATGTATTTTCTCAAACTCTGCATTTTCTCAACTTGTTTATAACTCGTTTTTTTTAGAAAGCGATATCTATATTTACATTTTTGTACCGAAATGTCGCGTAATCATTTATGCAGCCTGCTTCAAATATCATATGGCTTAGGTTTTTGTGTTTCTTGCAGCCAAGTTATAACGAACGTTGAATAGAGGAGCTTACAAAAGTTCAGAAAGAAACAGACTACACTGATACAATTCTTTTTCTTGGCTAGGTATTATGATTTGAATGTATACAAGTAACAGTTGAATACACTTTTTAATCTGACATTCCACCTTTCCGTAATATTTGCGATAAATTTTCCGTCAATCATCTTTGATTGAAAAAAATAAAAATTAATTAAATCAAACAAAAATAAAATAAAATAAAATAAAATAAAATAAAATAAAACAAAATAAAATAAAACAAATTAAAATAAAATAATTATAAATAATTATAAATAAAATAAAATGAAATAAAATAAAATAAAATAAAATAAAATAAAATAGAATAAGATAAAATAAAATAAAATAAAATAAAATGAAATAAAATAAAATAAAATGAAATAAAATAAAATAAAATAAAATAAAATAAAATAAAATAAAATAAAATAAAATAAAATAAAATAAAATCAAATAAAATAAAATAAAATAAAATGAAACAAAATAAAATAAAATGAAATAAAATAAAATAAAATAAAATAAAATAAAATAAAATAAAATAAAATAAAATAAAATAAAACAAAATAAAATAAAATAAAATAAAATAAAATAAAATAAAATAAAATAAAATAAAATAAAATAAAATAAAATAAAATAAAATAAAATAAAATAAAATAAAATAAAATAAAATAAAATAAAATAAAATAAAATAAAATAAAATAAAATAAAATAAAATAAAATAAAATAAAATAAAATAAAACAAAATAAAATAAAATGAAACAAAATAAAATATAATAAGATAAGATAAAATAAAATAAAATAAAATAAAATAAGATAAAATAAAATAAAATAAAATAAAATACAATAAAATTAAATAAAATAAAATAAAATAAAATAAAATAAGATAAAATAAAATAAAATAAAATAAAATAAAATAAAATAAAATAAATTAAAACAAACTAAAGAAATAAATTGAAATGATATATAAATATTGATACATGATTTTAAAATATTAAGGTTTCCTTTGCCTTTGAATAGCAACAGTCACTTTAGCCATTAAATTTAAGAAGATTTCACGTTTGTTTAAAACAAAATGATTTCTCATTGTTAGTTTCATGAGCTCATAAAAAGTTCAATATAATTATTATGTTTATGGTAATTGTTATACAGACATTAATTATTTTTATATTTTATTTGTTCTTTTTATGTTTTATATTTTTTTTTCGAAACTTACAAAATATTTAATGAAGGGATTGCAAAAATATCAATAAAAAGTTCAATATTTACAAAAAATCTTATGTGAACATATTATTAAACAAAAGTGCTGAAATCTTCTTTACTCTTGCGGGCGTGTTGAGCAGAGCAATCAAGGTTTTTTTTTTAAATTACATACAATCGATCAATCAATCGTGTGAGTATTAAAAAAAAAAAAAAAAATGTGCTACAAAAGTGATTTGTTTCAAAATTTTAAACAAGAAAAATATACTTACATAATAGTCTTTCATATGATCATTTTATACAAAAGAACACTAAGCAATTAAACTACAAAGTACTATACAAATTTAAGAAACATGTCAAAACTCATGTTGGCAATATAATTTATGGCAAACCATAAAAAGTGTACAAGCACGCGTTGCTCAATCAGATAATTAAAAGCAAAAGAAGATTAATTTGCACATGCCAGAAGTGCTGTGTTACGATTTTACGTATTTAAATTAGCTTCTCCAAAAGCAGTTCGAACATCTCAAGTATTAAAAAAAAATATATTTGTATACCAGCACGAATGTTACCGCTTTTCTTCAGCTTTTCCTTTGTCACTGCAGGTTCAATCAAGGATCGAACTTGGGCCAAACAGTTCTTTCGAACGGAGCCTTCAACCCTTCGTTTTCAAATTCAGAGTATTTTGAAAAAAGATCACCTTTAAAGAAAAACTAAATTAGAGTGTTATATCTCTTCCATAAGGTGGTATCTTCATGAACCCGGAATTATCCTACTCCATGTATGGAATCATGGGATGTCCCTCAATAACATCGACTACTCGAAATAGTTGGAGAAGTGAACCTCCTCACTCGAGTCCAAAAATTCACGACCAGTAACTTCAAACTGCAGTTTACATCGGTAAAACTTCTCTAATCCTTCGGCTAGTGTGTTGAGGTTCCAAAGAGCAACTGCACACTGTATAGTAGTTCCCAATGTACCCATAGCGATCTTTTGATTGTGATAGATATTGAAAAAGATGCCAGAAGCCAGGAGGTTTTCACTGTATTTTTCATACAAACATTTCTTTAGTATAATCTTTGAGACATATCGACAACATTCTTTTCCACTTCCTTTAGCCCATCCTCTATTTCTAGCCCGAAATAAACTGCTTTAACCGCGAAGAATTTTGTAAAAGTACCGGATGAAGCCATTGACCACATCAACAGTTATTTTTCTTCCCAAAAAAGAATATAAGAAATAAACATAAAACAGCAGTCTATGAAAAACTAATGTGTAAAGATTTTTATGAAGAAAATATAAAATCAGTGGAAACTTCATAGGTTCACAATACTTTACGAGTGCACCATGGCTTTTGCAATATAACAACAATTAGTTGCACTAATCAATGCTGTGCATTGAACCCAAACGCGAAACCGCACCAATGATTCACCACCAGCAACAACAACAAAAATAATAACAACAGAATCAATAGCTTCAACTGCAGTGATGTGCACCCAGCGCAAAACCAAACATAAACACCATCGAACAGATACTACCCAGCAAAAAAAACCAATTATTCTAGGTTCAGTTCGGGATGAGTCGCAAAGGAGGATGTGATTAATACCTTTTCTGATCACTTTGAATCGGCGGAACTGTTCACATTTGTTTGAGCATGTCCCATGGAGAGACTAATTGTATCCGTTTATACCCGAACGGATACGAAGGGACTAATCCGCTCTCCACACAAATTGGTATTCTAACTCCTATAAGTATGCTACAAAAACTAAAATTTACTTACACCCCTACGAGTATGCTACACAAATTGAATTGTAGCCAACCCCGCATCGCTCTCTTTAGAAATTACTCACTCGATCTTTTGCAGGGTATCCATAAGTATAGTATTTCATACGACATATACAGGAGCTGTCATAAGTATCAGGACAAGGTATTTTTATTGAGTGATTTAGTACTGCTGCTCGATTTTTCTTTTATAGCAACAAGTTAAAGAAAGTCCCGCCACCGCGGTAGAGCGATAGTGTTGGTGGACTACCATACCGAAGGTTCAAGGTTTGAGTCTTGGGATCGGTAATAGAAAAACTGGTTTAAACAAGTTTCTTTAAAAACGGTAGTGGTTTGTCTAACTCTCCGGGTGTATTTCTACCATGAAAAGCTTCTCTGCAAAAGTTCATCTGTTTTGTAGCTGCCTTCCGGAGTCGGAAAAAAACTGTAGACCCTGCCAACTTCTACAAAAGGGTAACTTACACCACAAATTGGCCCTTAATCTCTTCGGAGTATATACCTATATTTTTTTAGAATATGTCGACTTGGAAGGAAGCCGGCTGTGTTGGAAACTTTGTTTTAAGCGCCTCATATAGGGGTTTCCCAGTCCTGATGGCATTCGTGTTAGTTAACGCAAGCTAGCATAGTCAAGGCAGCAAAAGTCAAATCGGCAGGGGTACCTACAATTTCTTTTTTCGCATCGGTTGTTTAAAAGTGTACTTCACTAGTTTTAGGTATTTGGAAAAATTTTACCTATAGAACATATCGCACACTAAATCAGAAAGAGTCACAACTCAAAATCCGAGTAACTTTCAGTTAATTGCTTCTGGATCGCACAAAAGTGGTTTGATTTTTAAAAACTTGACATCACTGTGCTCTTTAAAGAGTAACGATAATAGTCGAAAATAAAAATATTGTATGTATTGGCTGCACTACTTTTTATTAGTCAATCTATGCCAAGAAAGCGACCTAAAAAAATTTTGAGTTGTGACTGTTTTTGATTTAGGGTGCGATATGTAGTTTTCATCGTAATTGATTGGTGCATTGGATTTATCGTTTACTTTAGTATTGGCCAAGAAGTAAAAGGGCTAGCTACACGGGTGTATGAATTAGCCCCCAACCGGGCAAAATGATTTAAGCCCCACCAATGTCTCAGTGAATCTTTCCTCACCAAAAATGACAGAATGCCCACAAAAAAAATGAATTAATGATTTTATCCCCACCAATCAAAATGAATTAAGTCCCACCATACGTGGGGGTTCTAACATGACAGATTCCCCACTAAAAAAAATGAATTAATCCCAACGAAAATGACTTTCGCCCCACTTTCCGCCATTTTTAATTTCGTGGTAAAATTGGTGGGGCTTAAGTCATTTGGGGGCTAATTCATACACCCTAGCTACACACCTTCAATTGGCTAAATGAAGCACGAGTAAGAAGCACCGATTTCATGGAACTATAAAGTTCAGCTTTACTTGGTGAGCTCCGGCTCTCTGAACCACCTTTCGCTGCAGGAGAACATGCTCTACCCAGGACAACGCTGCCCCTGCATTAAAGTATACTTCCATAGGTCCAAATGAACCTTCTTTTTTTCGCTGTATTTGGTGAACTTATAGTAAGACCGTTACTTCATCGGCTAGTGAACCGATGCTGATAACATAATGCACAACTCTTGATCGGTTAAAACTCTCACATTGCGATAGGTAGATCCAGTATTCGTGCCCACCTCTTTGAATTTGACATTGAACTTTACGTTGGTAGCAACCTTCTCGAAGTTATTTAGCGCCAAAATGATTGCTATATAATAACTTTGAAATGTGTAGTAAAATAAATCTATCTTGTTGCTTTTGGGGTACTCTGTTTATATGAAAGTGTTTGTGGTCGCACTTCAATTGTAGTCAAACCAACTAGGTGAAAACTGCATTCCCGCGACAAACGGGCTAGTGCCGCGAGGTGCTGGTACCGGAGCGTACAAGGTCGATATCCGCCAAAGGACTGTCTAGAGGACCGTCTCCTTGCTGAAGTAAAAAACCAAATTGAAATAAAAATCGTTAGACGCACTTTTCCATACCTGGACTGCTTAGCTTGATCCCTTCCACGTCTACTTCAGAAAATATAAAGTGTACTTCAGAAAACGTAAAATTAATTTCAGAGTAGTCAATTGTATTTCAGAAATAATAATGTACTTCAGAAACCATAAATTCTGAACTACATTTAATGAATTCTGAAGTACAATTAGAGCTTCTGAAATCTATTTTACGGCTCCTGAAGTAAAATTGACTATTCTGAACTACTTTTGATTTTTTATGAGTTCTGAAGTTCATTTGGAAAAGGTCTAGTTGTACACTGGCTTGTTTCTTGATTAGTTTCCTGCTTCATTGCAACGTATATACTTACATACATGTAAATATGTTTGCCTTACAACTTCAATACTTAGTTGAATTCAAAAGAGGTGTTGAGTCTTGTAATAGCATGAGGGGTTTGGGGAATCGGTGGACAAACGAAACAGCTTTAACAATTTATGTTCTCACTTTTGTTGCTGCAGAGGAACGCTAGAACTTTTGTAGTAAGCAAAAAAATACAAAACGACTAAACGCATACAGTTGTGCACAAAATAATAGAAGTGCCAGTGAGAAAAATATAGACTGCTGCAGCACTTTTTTTTAAACAATAGGGTGATTAGCTTTAATAGGAGACACATTTCTTTTTTAAATTTTGTTGCTTATTTCACATAGTTTAGTCCCTG
>OX608080.1:91687901-91732979 GCA_951509765.1 Sphenella marginata | reverse complement strand
TAATCTGAGGTTGTTGGAGCAAGCAATCAGCTCATTATACGTAATTTTCATTTTTATTGTGGGCATTTGTGGCGTGTGGTTGTGCTGAGCGCCCCACAGATGATGAAAATTTTCTTTTGTTTTGTTTTCCTTTAATCGCATTAACGTGATGCTAGTTGGTGTGGATGGACACATACCAAACCCCAACATCTCCATTGCAACTCACTTGAATCTGACTGGTGTATGATTGCAAGTTACATAGTTACATAGTTTTTGTTTTTTGTTCGTATGCGCAATTGTTATGCCTGTTATGTATGCACTATACATCTACTAAGATGATATAATACTTTTTTAGTCCCACTGAACTGCTTTCATTTGGTATATTTTTTTTTTTTTTTAAATTTCATTACTCTTTACTTGCAAGTTGTTTTTGTTGTGCACTCATTGCTCATTCTTGAATAAAACTGAATTTTTATGTATGTAGGTAATTGTTTTTTCTTGCATTGTTGCACACTTTTTGTTTTCCTCATGCGCGTATATTTTCATGATGTTTATTATATATCTTTTTTACTGCCGCATTGTTGCCATCCAGCTGACTTAAGGCATTAAATGTTGCTTTCAGTGCTCATCATTAGGTCTTATCTTACTGCAACTTACTTCCCCATGTGGCGCTTTTTATGAGTTTTACTTTTATTTTTTATTATTTCTTTCTAAGAGAGTATATAGTTGTATTACGTGTTGATACTTAATAGTTTTTTTATAGAAATTAGTATCAAATACACTTCCATATACCATTTCGTAACTAGCGCCCTTCCCAATTTAATGCTTTTTCTAGTTATTATCCG
This sequence comes from Sphenella marginata, assembly GCA_951509765.1. NCBI lineage: Eukaryota > Metazoa > Arthropoda > Insecta > Diptera > Tephritidae > Sphenella > Sphenella marginata. The sequence continues at coordinate 91,732,155 of OX608080.1, read as the reverse complement.
CACCATCGCTAATGAGCTGAATTTAACTGAATTATTACTGCTCGTAAACACTTTCGAAGAGGTTGAAAAAGTACTCATCAAATTAGTTAATTGATTTGAAATCGTTCTTAATTCAGTTTAATTAGCATAAATTGTGCTGGAAGAGAGAAAGAACTCCTGAAATCCAGAAATATTTTTTTTCTCACATATCCACGGTGATGTTTTACTATATTAAGCCTTTATTGGTATATTACTTCCACATACCTTATACCAGATGTATTTGTTTATTTGTTTATTTGTAATTTAAGTCTTTGAATTTACAAAATTCTTACAGACTAAAAGTAAATATTACTAAGAAAAATAAGATCTTAAATGACTAATTAAATTTACATGTCCTGAAGTATGATCAACACCCGTAGAACTGAAAAACAAATTGAGATCAGAACAGGCCCTCACGATGGGGGCATTTGCGGCATAAATAGTTCTAGCAAAACCAATCCTAAAAGTTTCAATCTGTCTGAAATTCCTGCATGGAACATTGAAGCGAATTTTGCTTAGAAGTTCTGGGCAGTCAACAATCCCGGAGATTATACCAATTATGAAACAACACGACAAAATGGATCTTCTACCTTCAAGTGTATGGAGTTCAATCAATAAGCATCTCGCTTCATATGATGGTAAGGGGTCCGTAAAGTTCAGCGATCGGAGAGCAAATCGTAAAAAAACTTTTTGCACTCTTTCTATACGTTTTGAGGATCCAACTTGAAAGGGTCTCCAAATGACGGCAGCGTATTCCAGCCTCGATCTGACAAAAGCACAGTAAAGTGCCTTGAGAGTGTGAGGGTTTGTGAATGCAGAACAGTTTCTGCGAATAAATGCAAACATAGCATAAGACCGAGCTATTACATGGTTGACGTGGGTAGAGAAGCTAAATTTAGAGTCGAAGAATACACCTAAGTCTTTAATTTCCTCTACAGATTCTAGGGCATGGCCTGCAATGTTATATGAGGTACGTACATTATAAGCAGATTTTGAGAACGTTATATGGAAACATTTTTTTAAGTTTAGAGTTAAACGATTTAAGAGGCACCAGTTTTGTAAATTAAGAAGGTCTAATTGTAGCCTTTCAGAATCACTAGGGCTTGTTATGACGGCAAAAATTTTTAAATCATCAGCGTATAATAAGAACTCCGCGAAAGAAAAGCAAGAGCCAATATCATTAATAAATAAAATGAAGAATAGGGGCCCCAAAATGCTTCCTTGCGGGACTCCTGAAGAAGCAATAAATGGCCGGGATGTGGCATTGTTTACATCAACTACACAACGTCTATTAGACAGGTAAGATTTGATCCACAGCAAAAATGTGGAATGAAAGCCCAGCGCCGCCAGCTTTTCCAGGAGTATCCGGTGAGAAACCTTGTCGAAAGCCTTTGAGAAATCGGTGTAAATCGTGTCAACTTGCAATCTATTAAGAAACGCGGAGATGCAGTATTCGCTGAAAATTGACAAGTTGGTAACGGTGGAGCGATTTGGGACGAAGCCATGCTGATTGTCCGAGATTAGGCCTTTTACCGCAAAATATATTTTATCGTTTACTATTATTTCGAAAAGCTTAGAAACAGAAGAGAGCTTCGAGATCGGTCTATAATTGCGAACATCGTTTTTATTACCACTCTTAAATATTGGCGTTACTGAGGTCATCTTCCAGTCATCAATAAACGTTCCGGAGGCCAGAGAGTTATTGAAGATAACTGTTAGAGGCTCAGCTAAACACAAACAGTTTTTTAGCAGTATAGATGAAAGCCCATCTGAGTCCGTCTTCGTTGAAGGTTTCAGCTTCTGAATACCATTCAGATTTAGAAGTCATCAAATGTAGGTACTTCAGTACAGTCAGAATAATCGATTGTTTAAAATTTAAAAGAAAAAAAAAATTGTAGAGGCAACCTCCATAGCTTTTCTTACATACATACCTAATCGATCATAGATTTAAACACCTCTGCAAGGCAACATCAACTCATCTTCATTTGTAAATTTACAACCTTTCCCATGATGTACCTCGCTAAATTACCCTATCTCATAATATTTCATAAAATTCAACTTCCATTGACCACACAAGTTGCTGACCAATATTTATTGTTTCAAACTTTGACCCCATATGAAATCAATCACCGTGCAATTGGTTTATGTAAACTGACAGTTAATTAGAATATTGTTTAAATTTGAAAGAAAATGTCAAACATAAATAACCAAATTTTGCACAATGACAGACTGAATACACAACAAAGCAGACAAAAAAAAAATAAGAAAAAAAAAAGTTTACTACTTTGTACCCAAACCACCAATTTGTGAGTCAATGATCTTATGATGAAGATGAGAGTAAGAAAACAATGACAGTTTGCGACAATGACTGTGACTGTCAACTGAGAATGATGTCAATAGTTTCAAAGGGGGCACACAAGTCATAATGTATGGCGTAGTATTGTTCAACCGCAACCAACTAATTAAATTAAGCGAGCAAATAGCAAATAAATAAATATTCTGCGACAAATGGTTGAACAAAGAAACAATAGAGGCAGAGAGAGGAGGGGAAGCTGGAAGAAAGGAAGGGTCTCTAGTATAAGTAAATCATTTTAGCGTGGTCTTGTGAAAAATGACTGACATTTGCTTACATGCATAACGACAAGTGATTCGAAAGGTAATGGATATCAATGGTTGTGTAAAAAATAGGAATGAAGTGAGTATTTGGATTTACAATAATTTTATAGTTCAGTTTCGAAATTAGCACGGCAATAACACAACGAAGCTTGAAACTGGGCAATAGGGGCACTTAGATCCTGTCGCAGTTACTGCTTGATAAGAGAGGCTATTATACGGAACTTCATTTGAGCAAGAATCATGAGTTGAGTCTCGAGAAAGATCGAACAAACAAACACTAGCTCTGACCAAATATGAATTCGACACTGTATAAAAAAACTCCCAGGTAAAAACGAAATAAAAATGTGTTTAAGCGTCATAAGCTACGGTTATTTCATTCGTTTGTTTTATTTGCATTGCATGCTATTGTAATTCGCAATCAGCTTATAAAATATTTCGAAGATATAGTTTATGTTTTGGAAAGCCAAGGTGTGGTTTTTCATAGCGAAAATGAGGAAGCCAATCGCGCCATGCCTCAGAGCCAACAGTGCTCGCCACCAGTAATACATACCCTCTCGTTCTCCAAAGAACAATTTTGAACATTTAGGCAAACACGGTCGTCAGAACCTGACCCAATGAATAATAAAATATTAAAAATAACTTTAAAAAAAAAACTCGCCTTCTCTAAAGCTTAGACAAAATGCATACAACAAATACAAAAAATTATCGAAAATAGTAAAATTACCGATTTTTACTTTCCTCAGGGGATAGGCAACAATCCGTGAAAACCAAAAGCAATTGAACTCGAATATTGTCGTATTCTAGAAAAAGTATCCATCCCTTTTTTCTATATAATTTCTTAATTATACTATACAATCGCCATAAATAGCACATCCGAAATATCCCTAGCTGCTGATACATATGTATATATGTGTACCAAACAGGGTTATAAACTTGCATATACATACATACCCATTTAAGTGAGATACATACATAAATTTATCTACCTTCAACGAATAAACATGTAATATAATTGGCAATAATTAAATGATACTTTGGCATATTCTCATATATTTGATTGGTACGATTTACATTAGGCTGAATCGACATGTAATAGTTAATTTTTGGCCGTAAATTAAACTATGAACTGGTTCCATTTTGTATAGTCTGTGACTGAATGATTATCGATATCCCCTACTTTATAGTGTCTTTTAACTATTACTTCTGTTATCGATACGGATCTAGTCACTGAGTGGATAGCTGAACACTTTCCCTTTTGAAGACTGTTTTGCATTTTTAATACAAGGTATGTATGTATGTACATACTTACGTAGTCTGTTCGTAAATGAATTATTTTAATTCAGTTTTGTGGCCTTTTAAATTGAACGAGATTGAGTGCGCCCTTGAAGTACGCAATTCACAGAGTTCATTGGGCAAGGAAAATCGCGAGTAATTAAAAAATTGACTGACAAGATCCACTACCAATGTAAATTTTTTCGCAATTTTAAGGGTTGCTGTATGGCCTGTATAATAAAGAGATCGTCTGTTATCTGAAAGAATTCATGAAAAGAACAATTTCAGATTTTAACTTTCCATTTCTTAGAATGCCCATTAGAACACTAGAGCGTATCGCCAAAAAAAGTTTGAAATGTTCCCCCCTGGTTCGAATGCTTACTTGTTGGTGATTTCAAAAATGGAAAATTTTTTTTTTTCGGCACCCTGTAAAAACAGCGAAATTCGTTTTTTGCTTATAAATTTCCAATTGAGCCTTGATTTCAAAGAACGATATATCGTTGTAAAGGGTTTAACCCGTGTCAGATTTCGTCCATATATATGCAGGTAAGTATTCTTTGTTTTTTAGTTTTCAGAAAACTATTTTTTTTTTCAAATACAGGGTGTGGGTTTTAGTAAAACTAAAATAAAAGCTGAACTTGGCATGATGGAGTAATAGTTTCTATGGATGAAATATTGCATTAGTCAATACCTTTCCAAAAATGTATTATTTAATGAAAATCGAACGTAAAATATAGAAATTATAGAAAAAAATCAAATTTCGATGTTTTTACAGGGTGACAAAAAAATTATAAAATTTTTTTTTGAAAACCTCATAAGGTAAGTGTTCAAACTGGGGGGGAACATTTTCAACTTTTTTTTCCTCCATACACCGTGATACGCTTTAATGTACACATTTTGTTCTAATTTTTATTTTGGTTTTTTCATTCTAATCATTTAAGGGCTTATCGATTGATTTCGAAATCAAAACAAAGCTTGTATGTGCCGGCGAACCAAAAATTTTTCTATGAGTAACTTTGACACAATTTCGGCACACAAAACGAATAGGTACAATGCACTCATGTACTTACAATCTTTTACACATGTCCAACAGTAAAACACAAACAACAATCACCTTACACAACCAACGCTTATCAAAAAAAAGCTATTAAAACCTTGCACAGTGTAGCGTTCCAGTTATCGGCCATTTTTGATCGATTCTGTTTTTTAATTATTTACTCAAAATCGGAGAACGAGAAGTTTGGTAAAATAGGTATGGATCAACCCCATTCATTCATATCTATTCTACCTCTTGAAGCGAATAGAAAACAAAGCTTACTTAGTACTCGGAAGACAGACACGCCTCCCTTTATGCATCGGTAGCTCCGACAAGTTTTATATTAGCGCTTATGAGAACCAAAAAAAAATTTCGAAAAATCACATGAACGATCTGTCTTAATATCTGCGATGTTCCTACGTCTCACACTTGGTTCTGTTTATTCCAACACTAAAAGAACCAAAAATATTTGGAATTTATTTTAACGAGTTTATTTAACGTCGATTTACCTACATTAAAGTTTCACCGAATTCCCATACCTCATTTTTAGTAATTTTAACCGCTCGTGTTACACTGTGCCACAGCAGCTAAGGAACACTGAACAAATTCGAACTTAATTCCAAGTGCGACAGACATGTTGTTGCAACAAAGTGCGATGAGATACGATCAGTAAATTATTTGGCTGAAAGCAATGTTTAACCAAAAAGTAGGTGAAAAGGCAGAAACAACATACTCGTACATACATACATATGTACACAGCACTTGATGAAATATATAAATGGAAACCAACAAAATTTGTAAGATATTGTCAACAATTCCCACATAACCAAAACGGTATAGCGCTGCAACAGCAACAAATACGACACTTAATATATTGATGTTGTTGTTATTGCTACAGCCGTATCCCAAGTGGCCTGTGAGGAATATTTACACTTGCATCGGTTGAGGTATACAATTTTATAGTAATTTTATTTAATTTAAATAGTTTCTAATTTAACTCTCTTAAAGAGGTTCCACCAGGTGAACATCCGAACTGTGTCTGGTACAGACGATTCCCACAAAAAAATTATCCCTTTGCTTGTAGGTTTACAAATGATGCTCATGGATTTCAATACTTTTGCACCATACAAAGCCACTCAAACTCAGTTTGCCTAGGCCAAGTTCAATAAAACTTTCAGGACTGCTATAACATGATGTATAGCTCGGATTAAGGGAAGCTCTAAAAAATCTTCAAACATGTTTTATAGCAGAAAACCAAAAGTGGTTGTAATGGATGAATTTCATATCAAAACCGGTATTTTGAGCCCGATCCCCTCAAATTTTGATGATATTTTCGATATGAATTTTAAAGTTATGAGGTATCGAAATAGCTGAAAAATTGCTGTAGTAGGTTCTTTTAAGCTTTGATTACTACATAATGTACCATAGGTATTTAAATTACCTTTCGAAAAGATACTTTGTAAAAATGATATATTATAGCTCTGGAAGCAATTATGATAGGACTAGTTATGAGATGGGTGATATGCTAAATAAGACCTATATCTAATAACTCAAGAAAAAGTGGTGGAACGGAGAAGTGGGCGTGGCACCTGTCATACAAATAGGATTTTCACAAGTGATACCTGTGGAAGTATTCATGGTAGAATATTGAAATTTGGTTAGATGCTAAATAAGAACAATCTCTGACACCTCGAGGAAAAGTTTTGGAAGTTAGAAGGGGCATGGTATGGAACAGGCAAATTAAAAAGCATTTTTTTATATGAAGTTTTTACAATAGGGACAGGGATAGAGATAGAGATAGACATAATGATAGTTATTAGAAGTGGTATAGGAAAACGGTGACATGAAAGAAGAGGAAGATTGAGCAGAAAATAGAAAAGGATATATCAGGGAAGCAGTACATTTTTCCACTAACCAAATGAAAGGCGTTGACGAGGATTTTAAGAATCGTCTTCAGGCCCATGCATGAATACGTTTCCGAGATATCGATTAATATATGAACCAGTGGTGGCCCTAGAAAAATAGGGATAGCGATTGGAAGTAGAATAGGAAAAATACTAAACGAAAGAAGTGGAGGATGGAACATAGAATAGGAAAGGGTGGATAAGGGGGAAGCTGTACATTTTTTCAGATGCAGAATGTGGTTATAGGCAGGACAACGGCTGCCGGGCCTTCTTGTAACATATCTCGAACATATCTTCAAATTTTACCTTTACCCTGCAGCCAAGTTCCTGCGAACTTGTTGATTGTTGTTTTCGAATGTAAGTTCGATTAACCAACAGCGCCTAAGTCCACTTTCTTGAAGCGATTCAAAGGTTCTACAAGAAACATCGACGTATGTATGCATCTTCTGAAAAAACTTCCGACATACATAGCTGACGATTATAGAATCTAAATCTGTAGAATTTAAATTACGGTTCCCACAGAAGATATTGCCATGGACACCCAATTCCGACGTCTTAGGAAGAAGGATTCCGTCACTAAGTTAAAGTGGCTATTGCTGAATGAAGTGTATGTGTAAAATGAACTTGTTTTGGTGTATAAATTTCTTATTACGTGGTTTTCATTGGTGCTAATTAACCAACCACGTGAATCTGAAATTGTTAACTAGTTAGCAGACTAAAGCAGCTTTATTTGTTAAATTAATTTTTGAAAAGTACCTAAATTTGAGAAGTTTTAATCAGCACCTGGTATATTACGGGTTAAAGTAATTTTAGAAAAACCTATACATACATATGTACATACATACATACATATTTATTAGAGGTGCCACGAATATTTGGCTATTCTTCAGGATTCGGTCACTTTATTCGCTATTCGGCCGAATAGTTTTCAATCGGACTGCTCTATCCCAAAAAATTAAATAGAAACTCTGGAACTTTAAAAATATCTTTACAGCTATAACTTAGAAAATAATTCGAATTTCGAAGAATTGAGAAATATGTATTTACTTATGTTTGATCGTTGTGAGTCCATACCACACAATTTTTTTAAAGTACATGATGTTTGAAAAAAAATTTATCCTGCATTTTAAGTACGGCAATCTTGACCAAAGTCGATCAGCCAGGTACTACCTATTCTTATATATGTATAACCTATGTTATGTTTTTTTTTTTTTGGTAATAGTAAATTTCTCAATTATATTTTAATAACCTTCTCTCATTTTCTTTCTTTTCAGGTAAGCACATAAAGAATTAATCACACTAATAAAACAAAAATTCAACTTAAGGTAATTTTCGTTCGGAAATGCTGCTCAATTTTTCTTCTTCAGTCTTGAAATTCAATGACTGGCAATTTAAGGGTTAAAGTGCTATCATTATTGATTATACTAACACCGTAATTTTAAGGCATTGAAATAACGAAAACCAGCCGAACTTGTGATTAACACATAGAGGGAGGTGTTCTGCCCTTTAAACCAAGGCAACACGTTTTTATACCCAGCGTACTAGTACTAGTACAAGGGTATATTAACTTTGTCCACATAACGGTACTACGTAACGGCGCAAAATAATCGAGTTAGATATGGGGTTCCATATATGAAAGTTCTTAGGTTGAAAAGAGGAATTGATTAAGCCATGTCCGTCCGTCCGTCTGTCCGTCCGTGTACACGATAACTTGAGTAAAAATTGAGATATTTGCATGAAATTTGGCATACAGGTTACTTTCTGGCCAAGGTAGGTTGCTATTGAAAATGGTCGAAATCGGATGATAACCACGCCCCCTTTTTCGATATCGAAAATTTCGAAAATCACATAAATTGACATAACTTGCGTAAAAACTGAGATATTTGCATGGAATTTGTTATGCAGGCTAATTTCTGGCCAAGGTGAGCTGCTGTACAAATTTTGGAAATCGGATGATACCCACGCCCACTTTTTCGATATCGAAAATCACATAAATTAACATAAGTTGAGTAAAACTTGAGATATTCGCATGAAATATGGTACACAGGTTACTTTCTGGCCAAGGCAGGTTGGTGTTTAAAATGGGCGAAATCGGATGATGACCACGCCCCCTTTTTTGATATAGAAAATTTCAAATAAGATTCTAGGGCCTATATCATTGCCAAGTCATGGTATTTGTATCTCGTTCTGAAAACTAACGCTGGGTATTTAATGTTCGATTCACCCGAACTTAGACTTCCTTACTTGTTTATTGTACGGTTTCTTCGGAGCTTATAAAGCTTAACGGGCTATCGCTAGATTTCATTTTATCTTTATACAAGGTGTGTTCCCGTTCTATTTCAATGTTTTATGGCTGCATTAATTTTCTTAAAGAACTTAAAATCAAAACTGTTTGTCTAATGATGTCTCGACTGTGAGCCTATCATTCTGTCATGTCACTGGTTTGTCTCGATGAGACTTATAATAGCAAAAGCTTAGTCACACTTCAAGTAGTTCAACAGCGCCGCTTAGGCTGCGTAGGACTTGACCATTTGAACTTAACATAAAAACACACTTTCACATCTCTCTCCTCTCTCTCTCTCTTTACATTGCCATCTGGCACCAGGCACACAATAACCTAATTAAACGCGCTGAATGACCAAGTTGTACGCATATTCCAAATCGTGCCAAAAATGTTAGAAATTTTGCGTTTGTGACCCAAATACCAAGAACACACTAACCCGGTCACACTTTGTATGTACGCCAAACATTTCTGCATAAGCAACGCGCATGTGCGTACATTTCCTACACTTTTAAGGTTTTCTTTCTTAATCGTCTAATTTGACTAATGCTACCTTTTTGGCAAACCGTAATCGTTAGCATGAATAGTCTTTTACGGCTAACACAGTCCCAAAACGCTTAAGGAATACAAAATGTTTACAAAAATGTTGTTGTACAAAGTTGGGTATGAATCGTTTAAACAATGTTGCAGATAAATGTGTCGACTGTTGTACAATGTCTACAGTTAATGCCCATAAAAGAGATGCAATAAAAGATTGAATCGAAAAATTTACTTAACCAAATTAAAATGTCTCAGTCACAAAAAAAAAAAAAAAAAAAAATTTTTCTTAAATTGACGCCAGCATGATTTCAACTTTATTTTCATAATTAAAATAAATTGCTCAATTACTGACCAAAAATAGTAGTATTTGTGGCTGCAATTTCGTATTTACGTTGACAATTTTCTAGGTTGTAAAGTGGGGTACTGGCGACAATATTCGTGCGCTGATACCAACGCAATAGCGCTACTTGCAGCCCGTGGCACATTTTTACAACTAGCCTCAATTCTAGAACGTTCGAAAGTCAGAGAGGCCAGTTACGGAGTTTCAGTTTCGTTAGTGCTCAATAGTGGGATTTGCATTAAGGATGATAGGGAGTACGGGGTTTACCGTAGCCAGAATCAAATATTTCAAAATTTCGGATTCGAAGTAGACAAGTAATTTGTTTGTTTAAAGGAATTAATTTTATTTTATGATACCAAGAAAAAAAGCCGGCTTATATATCGTATAAATACAGATTTTTAGACGAAACTAAAATTTACAGAAAATGCTTGAATAGGGTAAAAGGTTGTATCAACCCCCCAAAAAAATTATTATTAAATAAGTATCTCATCTTTGGACACCACAGTAAAAATTGCAGCTCCATTTGGCTTTGCGCCTATAAAAACACCATAAGCCATTAGGAAATTCAAATGCAATATTAGAAGCGTCAAACAAATGCCTGCAGTATCAGGACAATGAAGCAACTTCGCGCAGCGTTACACAGTTCTGCTTAATTGTCCACCGCTTTGTTCTTTTTTCCTTTGGATTATTGTTATTATTTTTTACAAAAAAGATCCATTAGTATATCTTTGTGTGTTGCATAGAAAGTAGTTGACATTTATAACGCTATAAAAAATTGATGAATTTATGTGTGGAAGACAAGCATTTTAACCGAATTTTAAAGTAACTCAATAAATTTTGCATTTTTACTATCCAGTGCCGGCATGAAATGTGTCTAAGAATAAATGATGCTCGGTCGTTAACCTCAGAACTTTAAGCAAAAAAAAACACAGAGATGAGGTTACTAACAAAAGATCGATTTTTTGGAGTCACTAAATATTTTTTGTTTACAAATAAAAATGTACGATAGATATATGTACAATGTACATCCTTTTTAATGACACACAACAGCTGAACTTATTTTTTTTTCGAAAGCTGTATAGGTTATGTGGCGCCTCAGCCGAGAACATGACATATACATAGTTTTGTAAAAAAAAAAATTAAATTTTTGCAATAGAGTAATCGTTTAAACTGTTGTGAAGACTAGTTACAGCGAAATTCGTTAAAATATTATGGGAATCCTATAGAGATACATAACTGCGACCTGCTTTTCAAAATAATCTTAAAAATCGTTTGAGTACTAGAAGAAACATGGCTACCTAGATAGGACAAGTCTTTTTCAAATTAAAATAGAGTTTTATCTACTTAAAACAGATTAAATGTCTGCCATAGTCGACAGTTTATGTCTAACGTGTCGATTCTATAGTGGTAACAACATTCGATTTACCCGGCAAACAAATATCTTGGAAACTTTTACACCCGTTTGGTATTCTGCCGGCTCAAGTTGCAGTTCAATTTCGTAACCACCGAAGGAGGTGGTAACGCCAAGTAACCGCGACAAATTGCACGTGTTTTGTAAATGTTTTTTTGGACAGAAAATAGCACAAATTTTATACACATACTACTTCAGAAGAATTAATAAACAATATGAGCACTTTTTTACGCGAAGTTTCGTGCGCGTTTGCCTTTTATTCCCTTTTGCGCATTGTTTGTTTTTGACATCGTTACCATGCGCGCTAGAATCGCGGGTACATGCACCGGTTACGATTTTTGGTTAGATAATCTTCTGGGTACAAAGTTTCCGGTTACGCTCAGAATCGACACGTAAGAGGGAGTTCTAACGAAAACGCCATTATAAAATTTTAAAATCACGGTTTATGTCTATGGTTGTGCGATGTCACAACGCTTACTCCAAACTTGAGTTTGCCCTTTTCCACTTCTTGTCACAGCTATACCATGGTTTGTTAATAAAATAATTGACACAGGGTGCTCTTGCAAAACATAAAGAATTTCTTCGTACTACTAAACAACATAATTTTTTTTTCATAAGGGACCCAGTTACTTTTCATCTAAAGCCGGGGGCATTGGTGCGGTAGTCGTATCGCTGTAGTCGTATCCTTAACGTAAGAGAAAATGCAACATGCAATTGGTCGGTAAGGTTACGTTACAGATAGTGGCACCAATAATCGGCTACATTGTTCCTCATAAGGTTGGTTGAATCAGCTGTAAAGAATTTCGGCAACGACTATGAGCGATTGTTTTTTTCTTAAGTCACTAAATCGAACTTTTGTTAGTCCCCTTTAAGCATACATAAATAGATAGAGTACAGCACATGTGTTAATATTAAAGCCTCAACGGCGATATCAGCAATATATTGCCAACATATGCTGTTATACAAGCGCAAAACAATAGGAGTAAGATTTGAAAAAAAAAAAACGATTGAGAATCTAAAAACATTTCGTTAGCGCTAGAGAACTCACTTTTGAAGTTACACTCGCTGGAGCAGCGCTTTTACTAATAGATTTGCATACCCTGTAGGAAAATTTCTATGGTCTTAAATTAATTTTCTATGTGTTAAGTTATTATACCCTGCTGTACTGTGAGGTACAGTGTTTATTATAGTTTAGTTCACATAATATTTGTTTGTAATAGCATAAAGAAATTGAGATATGCAACTTTTGGGACATATCCGTCTGTGTTTCACAGGGTAACCTGAGAAAAATTTAAATATTTTAATGAGACTTGTGATTAACATTCATAAAAGCTTTAACCCTTCGGTTTAACCCCGCTCCTTACTTATGTTCCTTATCCTTTTTAATGTAATAAAAATAGTTTGGAGCGATAATCTGCCATGAGAACCAATTTCTTCTCTAGATAGTCATCCCAACACCGAGTTTCATGGAATCTATAGTATTATTCTAAAACAATTCGCTTAGCTAGACTAAACTACAATACCTACATAAATGAAATGTGAATCAAATGAAAGCTTATCATGAGCATGTTTGCACAAAATTACAAAAATTTCAATTGGTTGATTTGTTCATAAGATATTAGCGTTTAAAGTTTGCTTTAATTTTTTTCTAAAAAAAACCCACCCGATTATCGGGAGTTACATACTAGTTATATTTATTCCTATGCAAGTTATTATGTGCAAGGATGCTATACATATATCTACATCTTTATCTATTCCTATAACCCGTTTCAAGCTCCCGTTCTGTGGACTTAACACAGCTGGGTATTAGCATCAGATGTTCCTTTTCCTCACTGGGTTTGTTTGTGTTTCAGAACCTAGCCCTATATAGAGCTATAAAACTGTAGAAATAACAGATCTAACAGAGAGGAAGTAATTCGCTACTGTAACTACAAAAATAAAACAGATGCTGCACAGTGTTTTGTTTTGAACTTCTTGATAAACTATAAGAACGTCACCATAAATCAGATAACGTCTAAGAATAATAATTTATATATGAATTGTTATTCTATCGAATAAATATTTTTAAATTAATTATTCACAAAGCTTTTATTAGAAGAGAGAACATAAATTTGTCTGCAAGGCTTTTTTTATAGGTCCATTTCGGAAGCTCCTATACTTATTTGTTCACAGATGCTTTAATTGGCTAGTACACTGAGGATTCCCTTTTGGCTTTAGGGCAAGTTAGCTTAGATTGGTGCAGAATTGTTTCACTGTGCACTCGTAGACGTAAAGACATATTACAATTTGATGTACTGATGTACTGATGTTAGGAAGATATCGTTATAGAAAATAAGGTACTGAGCTAGTCAGTAGATCATAATAGAATATGTGTATATATGTATGTATGTATATCGTACATACATGATCAAGTGCAAATAGTCTGCGATCTACTTCAAGTTAGGCGAGCATTTCTCAGAAAAACATCACGGCAAGAAAATGCGGATGGACTTATATAAGTATGTAGTTGTTGCTCTAGCTTGAGACATGTGTACGTATGTATGTATTTAAGGACAGGACTCTAACTAAATCGTGCAGTGCATTAAGCTATTCCGCAGTAGATCCAGTAAACAGCGAGAAATGAGCTGGAAGCGCTCAGTTTTAACCAATAGAAGACAGTGCCTAGTCGGCATGTCTACTCCTAAATACTTGAACCTCGAACCTGTAGTGGGAATGCCTTATATTTTTTAGTTCTAGTGTTGATGTAATAACAGAACAAAAACCCTGGGACTTTTCGGTGGAATGGCAGCGATGTTCGAAGTACTTTGGGGATATCGACGTGATAACTGGCGCGTTTATAATTGGAGTTATAGTCACTCGGAGAAATAGCTTCTGGTCGTTTTCTTTTTTTTCAATTCCAATTTCAAAATCATATTGGTCAAGCAATAAGAAGAAGACGGCAATACAAAGACAATTTTGTTGTCATCAAATTGAATAAAAACAGCTAAACTTTTGACCCCATAATAGGTACATACGGTTTAAAATGTTTTAGTTTCTCAGTTCGAGGATTCTTTTTCGTAAGTACTTAGCGAATTGTGAATAAAAAAAAACAAAATTTTTTTTTTTTTTTAAATAAAATTGTTTTAATTGTTTTATAATCATAACAATCAATGTTTTAAGAGTTTATAGATGGCTAAAATAAAATTGTTTCCATATATTTATATTTTCTATGTATGTATTTAGGCATGTATGTATGTATTTGAATACCTAACCTCAATTACTTTGCCATCAAAGATCTGCATATACATATGTACATAAATCGCAACCACCAAACCTAACCAAACTATTTGGTACTCATTCAGTTGTCTTCTTCTTTGCTTAAAGTTAAACAGACAAAAGAAAATGAGAAATATAAAAACAGATAATAACGCTGAAATAATTTACTTACGATGAGTTTAACGCGAAATGAATTTTTGATTGATTGGTTGACAACGACAACTCAGTACCCGCAAGCAGAAAATGAGGTAATATAGCTGTAAATGGAAAAAAGAGTGGGAAACAAGTAACTTGAAAGAGTGAAAGAAATGTTTGGAAGAGAAGAAATAACGAAGAAGTTGTATTTATTTATCTTAAAGAAGATAGAAACAGGTGATTCATTTGCTAAATAAGAAATTGCGTTGGATACACTTTCGTAGAAGCTAACTTTATAGTGGTGAGCTTTATGGTGGCAATGCCAATTAATCAACTTGGTCTGAAGTAGTATCTATCTTATACACTTTCGAATTTCCAATGCTACTATAACCTATATGGTCCGAATAAAAGCACATTCGAGTACTGAAGCCAACGACCTTCTAGGTCATACCTTCTGGGCCGGATAGTATTAATTTAATAATGGAAGATCCTCCAGTAATCAGCTGGCTTCGATAATGCTCTAACCCAATCCTTGTGGCGTTAAAAGAAAACAAAGCGATGAAGCTAGAACCGATTGCCGAAGTCCTGTAGAGAGGTAAGGTAAGGATTGTTATAGAATATGAAGGTAAACAGGAGAGCAAAAATAGAGAGACGAAATGATGAAACAGCCGTTGCAGAATAGATTCAAGAGGACCAACCCAAAGCTTAGGAAAGGACGTAGACACAGTTTTTTTGATTTTCTGTTTTTCCGACCGGGTGAATGTTAGATTTATACTGAAACGATTTTCCGTCATCCCTTGTAAATTTTTGTTTGTTTACAAACCGGTTTCGGCGATCCGCCATCTTCAGTGTCAGTTTTCGTTCTCGAACGTTGGACAAGGGATGACGGAAAATCGTTCCAGTATAAATCTGACGTAGACAAAAATGCAGAGAATTAATTTGTTGGGTCTTGCGGGTCTGTTAGTTTATGGACTATTGGCGCCTAATGTATGCCTCTATATAACAACAACTACTGCAACACCAGCCCTCACATTTGCCGCAATAAAACTGGTAAAAAAAGAAGCTCATGCCAAAACAGTTTCTGGCAAATCGACAGCAATAAATAAAATCTTAGAGATACTTTTAAGTGCGCCTAAGGAGGGCTGGGTGGTCAACCAAATTTACCACTATGTATGGATCTTTGTAACAAAATGCATGCCAGAAAATAAAAGAAAATTAAACTATATCAAGCAAGGAAATTATAGCAGCCTACAAAAAAAATAAAACAAACCCTTTAATTATTGTATCAGCTAACCCATGATTGCTTCATTTTCCGCTGTCCTAATTTCACCCAAAATTAAAATTTTCCGCTGAGCGCAAAAAATGTTTCATATCAAGCAAGTAGCAGATAAATTATTACAAGATAGCTATTCATTAATAGTTCAATGTTAGGCAGTTGCAGCTAAAGTACAAAAATGGAAGAAAAAATTAAGACAAAAAAAAAAAAAACAATCAAAATAAAAAATGAGCTACAAAGAACAAATCCATTAAAATCAAAGCGCGGTTGCATAAAATGTAGAGCAGCAGCAGCATATTTTGTTTTCGCCAATTTGCTACTTAAAGTTCATCTAGCAATTTTCGCAGTAGAGCAACTTTTGATAGCAATAGGAGAGCCTACGTATAAGTAACAACAACAATTACTGACATTAAACAAATAACAGAAAAATCTGTTAAGTAGTTTAGTCGCAAGACAAACAATGAGTTGTTATTGTCGGTTAACCCAAATTGATTGATTTTTTTCCTATACAATTTTTTTTTTTGTTTTATATTTTTTTTCATTTGTTTTTTGTTTTGCTACTCAGCACTTCGTAGTCAGCACCAGTACCGCCTGCTTTTTACTATGTTATTTGTATTTTCGCCACAATTGCCTACTACCGTTGATTTTTACTTTACCTTACAATTGCAAGTTTGTGATTGTTTTGTGTTGTTTGTTGTTGCCACTCTACTCGTACTATGCAATTTAAGCATCCAAAAGGCGACGTTGGCAAATAACTAGTCAACCAGTCAGTCAAGACGCCAAGCAGTCAAGCGCACTTTTGCTAACCTACCTGCATTTAACCAGTATGAGAGTATGTAGTCAGGTAGGTGGTGTTGACTGGCTACGAGCTTAGTCGCCTCCCATAACCACTCTCCAAATATGTGACCATTTGCTAACGTACATATGGATGTATGTATGTGTATGGTAGATTGTTTTCGTGACTGGCTCTCATCACTGTTGGAGCAGATTAATTCCCTGTAGGGAAGATATGTAGGAATTGTAGAGGCAAAATTATTTTAAAACACTGAGAGATCCAATTTTTCTCCGAAAGATGAAAGAACTTTTGATCCTTATGGTACGCAGAGTTTACATCAACAACCGCACATTGTGGTATTTTTATACCCAGCGTACTAGTACTAGTACAAGGGTATATTAATTTTGTCCACATAACGGTACTATGTAACGGAGCAAAAAAATCGAGTTAGATATGGGGTTCCATATATGAAAGTTCTTAGGTTGAAAAGAGGAATTGATTAAGCCATGTCCGTCCGTCCGTCTGTCCGTCTGTCCGTCCGTGTACACGATAACTTGAGTAAAAATTGAGATATTTGCATGAAATTTTGCATACAGGTTACTTTCTGGCCAAGGTAGGTTGCTATTGAAAATGGGCGAAATCGGATGATAACCACGCCCCCTTTTTCGATATCGAAAATTTCGAAAAACGTATAAAACGGTTTAATTCCATATCAGAAGCAGCTACAATGATAAAATTTGCAATATGTATTGATTTATATGTTCTAAGGTGGATTTTATCAAATTTTTTTAAAAGGGGCGTGGCACCGCCCACATATATTTGAAGTAATTTTAAAATGTTGACTCTTAATAACTTGAGAACAGTTTATGCTAGTATAACGAAATTTTGTAGAGGGCATACTATTGTTGTGTTAAATTCAGATATAGAAAATAAACGAAATCGCTTGGCGACCACGCCTACTTTTTTATAAAAGTTATATTGAAAGGAGGTGGAAATATTGAAAAGTCCATATCTAATTAACTGGTGCCGCTATAATAATATAATTTGGTACATACATCAATTTTCACATTCTTTACATTATTTTTGCAAAATTTTGGAAAGGGGGCATGGCACCATCCGTGAGTCACGCAATTTTCAAATTCGACTGCTAATAACTTCAGAACGGTGTGAGATAGGTTTACGAAACTAGGTACCAGGCATGTTATGTTTATGTAGAGTACTACCACAGAAAATAAGAAAAATCGGTGAACGACCACGCCCCTTTTTGGACTAAAGTTCTGTAAACGAGAGTTAGGAAACCGCAATATGCAATATCTGTTTAACTGATACAGATATAATGCTAAAATTTAGTAAACTCATTCACCTGATGATGTTATTAGTGATGTTTAAAGGTTTTTTGGTAATATTTTGGAAAATGGGCGTGGCACCGCCCACAAGTGAAAAAACAAAATATCAACATTTCACTATTAACAAGCCACTGTGAAAGTATCATAACTATCTGCAATGAAAACTGATCTTCAAATAGGGACAAACAACATAATAAAATCCGTGGGCGTGCCACCACCCACTTTTTTAAAATTAGGTAAATATTGATTAATGGACACATATATCCGTATATCAAAAAATTTCACAAAATACGTTAAAAGTTATGGGCATGGCACGCCTTCTTTTCCAAAGTTATATATAGGACATGGTATAACCCTTGTAAAGATCGATTCAGTACTTTTGGCTCATGTAAGCGGTTAAAGCTTTATAATTAACGAGGGTGGCCGCGCCCACCAAATTCGCTATTGTTTAGGCTCGGAATAGATTGGTTCTTAAAATGGGCTAAATCGGATGAAAACTACGCCCCCTTTTTCTGAAAACTAACGCTGGGTATTTAATGTTCGGTTCACCCGAACTTAGACTTCCTTACTTGTTTTTAACTAAATATGTATGTTTAGGATTCTTTGCCTTAGGTATGTACATATGTAGCAAGAAGATATACAAGTATTCTTATGGAGCCCGATTTTTGTTCTCCCAAGAAGAGCTTATCATCCCTATTCAACAACACAAGCAAGGTCTCTACAGCCATGCCATGCTTTTAGTATTTTGAATGTCTACGAAGTCCCTAGGATTTCCCGAACAACTCATTTCTACTTGGGCCTACTTTGACCATGCTTGTAGGTACATACGTCTGTGTCTATAATCAGCCAGATTACTAATCTGAACAGGTCCTCTTTGTTCATTAAGAGAAGATTTGCGTTTCAGTTCAGGGGTTCCAGAAACTCCTTAATACTCTGCAAGACTGCAAAAGCTGCCATCTATTATTAGTCTTGATATTCCAGTACTAACCAGCTCATCAGATTTCTCGTTTCTCTGGCTGGCCTATTTTATGGTCCACTCTCTGCACTGGCCTACCAAGCAAAGATATCGCTTCCACTCCACAGTCAATTTTGACTCGTCTTTGAAAACTGAAATTTCTAGTTTCGGTATTAATTACTTATCTTTATTATCCTTCCACAAGAGGACATAATCTTAAAGTTTGTATCAAAGACTGCAAAGCTGCACTCTGCGTCTTTGAGTGGTTCACGTAGGAGGTGTCTATAATCACCCCCTCTTCATGTGTGTTTTGTGACCTAACTATCTGAGCCTTACCTCTCTTGACCGCAGTGTCATCCCTTGTCAAAATGCTCTTCGAGGCCAAGGACATATGTTAGATATCTTCTTTGCTGATAAGTCCCCAAGCTTCAACTGGACCAAGAGCAAGAAATTTCACATTTCATTCCAAATATCTATCGAATACCTTTGAGTAAAATTTTACTTTCCTACTGGGCATCAGCAATGGCGGTACTACCACACTTACGACTTTCCGCCAACACTACCAATTATTTCAAATCTGTGCGATCTATGCGCCAAGTGGTTGTTGCAGCAGCTAGTGCTATTATTACTATTATTATTATTGTTGTTGTTTTTGTTTTTATAATGCCAATTGAAAATGAGGTTGTCGTTATTAGCCTGATTTGTTGCAACTTGCTACAAAGTCAACAAACAGTAGTGCTTCACTAACCACACACACACAAACATAGGTACAGGTACTAACAACATCAAAAACAACTACAAAAATACATATGTATATATTAGACACATTTTTATACCTGTTCACTGTTATTATTACGGCCGTACTACTGTGTTGCAAGCAGAGATCGAAAAAAAATTAGATTTAATTTTATTTAGCTACTCGGTGGTCTCCTCCGGCATCTTACATCCTCTTATTTCTGGCGCACTGTCAATCATTGGGCCATCTCAGGTAACCTGCCATTAGGAGAATACAATTTATTTACAGTGAACTCGCGATAATATTACTATAGAAGCCTCTCGAATCTCTAAAGCGATGATAAGTAGCTTGTAGGCTTATATTGAAGCAAGACGCAAAAGATCGGTGGCTTAAAATTTATTACCAAACTTGAGGCTTGAGATTTGTGTTTTTAGCAGGGACGGAAAATAAAAGCAATTTTTTTTTTTTGATCTCATAAAAGTCCGGGGTTAGATAGTTTCCCTGAAGAAAATTATTAAATTTTCTGTCATCTCAGGACTTCTAGGATCAATAACCTGGCCACAAATAATTTTCTTGGCTTCTTTGAAAAAAGTCCGTAATAACTTAAAACCCCGGACATTTACTTTTTCTCGCCAGCAATATTTCGGACAAAAATAATCGGAGAGCTCGGACTTTTATTTTTTCTCGCCAGCAATAGAAGTTATCTTTGTCCTTTTATTTTTTAAGGACAGAATAAAATTCCGAGCCAAAATCTACTAAACCGCCAATCCTCTTTCATATTATAAGAAATTAATTAAATTAAGATTACCGGGTTGGTAGATTTTGGTTCGGAATTTTATTCTGTCCGTAAAAATAAAAGGACAAAGATAACTTCTATTGCTGGCGAGAAAAAATAAAAGTCCGAGCTCTCCGATTATTTTTGTCCGGATTAGAATAAAAGTCCAGAAATAACTCTTTTCTTTGGACCCTTATTTTAAAAGGAATAAAAGTCCCCATCCCTGGTTAAATTTTAATTCAGTATGAATTCACTGCTCTCAAACAATTCCCCATTCGTTCGGTAACCATATTGTATACAAATTTCAAGGTTTTAGGGAAACCACATTGTGACGGATAACTCATGTAGGTATCGATAAATATACCAAAATATGGCAGATACCAAACTTAACCTTAGACGTTTGATACTCATATTGTAACTATGAACTGTATACCAAATATCAGTAGGATAGATCGAGAAGGGGTTTCTAGAGAACTCGGTTCGACCACTTTTTTAGAAGACATAGCTATCTGCGCTCTAATTTTAATAATTTGTCTTGCCGTTCTCACGTAATTGAGTAACAAAGTCAAACCTCTGGTCATCCAAACATTTAGCTTTATAAGACTGTGGTGCCCATATCTCTATAACGGTGTGAGATTTTGAAATCTCATGAATATTATTACCCACTCCATAATCCTTAGAATAAGTGTAAAAAATTTCGTGGGAATCGTTTAATTAGTTTAGACATAAAAGGCTAACAAACACACTCACGCTACAGTGCTGATGTTAATAAGATCACTGTAAATGATTTTTTATTTATGTAAAATGAAAAAAAATAATTAAAAACAAATATCTAAAAACTAATTAAATAGAAAATTTAGACTTTTTTAAATATTATTCTAGCAAAAGCTAACAGACCTGATTTAACATAGTTCATATTATCGCGAGCTCACTGTACGTACTCTCTGAGTACGAAAAGTGATTCGGACGATTTGCGCCCTAGTGAACACAAATTGTAATTGTATTTTATTGTGGTGGATCAAAGTGAATAAAGAAAATAAATTACTCGATAATTCCAAATTTTGAAAGAAATTTTTAATATACGGTTTTAAAATTATGAATTAAATAATAAATTATGAAATAAATTAATACAATTCTCTAAATAACTATAAGGTCGCGCTCCTTAGTAAAAATTATTATAATTCTTTCGGACCCTGGCGTCATCACATTAGTGCTCATATGTGACAGCTTTGCTGAATACGCATACCTTATGCAACGTGGCTGTCATGAGCGTACACATTCACATACAAATAAACACTGCAACAACTTCGAGTTGCGAGATTAGATGAAAATCCTACTTATTCTAAACATAGTCTTGAAATAAAAGATGGTAAATAGAATACATCAGTCAGTGTAGTGTTTTTCTTCTTTTGTACAGCTGCGATGATATTGTTCTGCTTGTTATAAAGGAAAGAGATTATGAAGAATGTTCCATTCAAAATAAAAACGTTTTTTGGAAAATACTTTCAACGTTCCTAAGTAATTGAAAAATTTAGGTTAAAGCTACTTTGTTTTGGTAAATAGCTTTACAAATGATAAAACTGCAATAGCACCTGTCTGTCCGTCTCTTCTGAAAAGCTGAATAGCATCTAATTAAAGTATATTTCCACCTTTTGCTTGTGATCAGTGTTTGTGCGAAAAATATACATCTGATTTAAGTAAATTTTAGATTTCGGACTCTGAATCAATCCACCTCCCTTAAACACCGAAAATTGGAATAAGTCACTTACTTATGTATGTATATCTTTAAAGCCTGGCATAATCTGGTGACGATATAGAGAAACAAAATTTTCATCATTGCCCAGGGCAAGTTTAAGAACCACTTTTCTGACACAATACAATGAACACTCTATCTGATGGATATGTAATGAGTGTGTTGGACTTAATATAAACCCCACAAAATTAGCCCACATCCCATTTACCAGAAAAAGAGCGCTATCGGAACTAAAAGTTAGAACAATAGGTGGCATAGTGTTCAAGGACAGCACAGTCGAAAGTGAGCTAATGGCCTTACAAATTTCCAGTGTCTGGCGTGCGTCTACCTCACATGGGCGTGACACTATTCTGGAGTCTACGGCAATAGACTTCTGAACATAGCTAAAGAATAAGATCATATATCACATGCCGTATAATTCGACGCAATCAGCAGGAAAAGTGTAAAATTATTGGGCAAACTCTTTCCAGATGGTAGATTAATGGGTCGCAGAAATGGGTCAACAGAAAGAATTATTTTCCAATGGGGAGCCGGCTTGGATGATACCGATATTGAAACTAGATGAGAACATAATAGATAAGAGACTTCTGATGAATATATCTATCTTACTCTAACAAGAAAACTTAACTTCATTATTTTCAAAACACCTTTAGCACCTGCCAAAGATCTACCGCGTTCCACATAAGCTTAATGGACAAACAATAACCCATCCTCACCTTAATTTATTTTCCTTATTAATGCGTGAACAAGGTTTACACGATGTTATCTGTGAATTTGCTTTGAAATTAGCTATCATAAAATTAAGTAAACACTATTACTTAGAGCACACTTTCGAGATAGAATTTGCGCTGACTACAAAAAAGTGTTAAAAATGTTGTTTGTATTTTACTCAATATGTCTGTCTGTATGTTTTTAAATATGCACGTATTTTCTGTTAAAGCAATTGTGCTCCGCGTTAAGTGTATCTATGTGGGTCAAACTGTTTAACAACAGCAGAATTTCAGATAAACACAATCGCAAGCTGCATAAGAACAAATGAAGCATAGACGCGAAAAAGGTTGTATATGGCAAACAAAAAAAATTGTTTGAAAACAAAAATTATTTTAGATTTTTTTTTAAGGAAAAGCACTAGCAAAAGGATTAAAATGTTTTTCTTAAGAAAAAAGTGGGCGTTGTAGTAACTAAGGCTAGACGAGGTATATGGTCTAATTAAGTAAATAATCGATCCAGTTGCTTTTTTAATCACTTCACAGTTAATTTTAAAATTTTGGAATTTAATATTTTTTTTTTCGGACTATGAACGTATTTTTTAATTTTATATATTAAAAAAAACTTAAAGTGTTTTATAAATTCTCCAAATTTAAAGTTAAGGTTGCGGGTAATGAAACGAATTCGAATTTCTAAAATAGATTTTTTTTAATTTTTCAAAAATTTAAATGTTTTAAATAGCCTCAAATTTGGAACAAATATAAGAATTTTCAAGGGAGGAGAAATAACTAAAAGCTTGGAATATTTTAGAAATAATAACCTACAAAGATTTTAAAATTTTTGTAAAGTTTTGAAATCTTTTTTCAAAGTTTAAAATTTTGAAGATAATATTTTAATTTTTAATTTTGACATATGTGATTGAAATGAAACATGAATTTCAGGAACCAAATTTTTTAAATTCGTAAATATTTGATTTTTTTTTGTGGAATTTGACGAAATGTTTTTATCTTTTAAAACACTTCTCAAAGTATTCAAATGTTGTTAAAATAGTAAGGGATAGGCTTTTAAGAATTGGAAGCAACAGATTTGCATTCTACAAATGCCTTTAAGAAATAACTTTTACAACATTTTTCGCGGCTAGGTAGATCTATGTGTACTCATCGTTTGTACATATGTATATGTATTTGCATGTAAATAGCATAAGTAAGTGAAATGAACTCAGAATAATGTCTTACACTCATAAACATATTGTTTGAATATTTACAAAAAAAAAACTGCTTAGACTCAAGGCGATAAGGAAGCAATAAAATTATCATAAACTGCAAGAACAGAGAAAAAATATGGGTTTAAAAACCAACTACACAAATCAGCAGGCACTAAGCCAAACACACCTGACAAGATATTTAAAGATAATAAAATAAGAAAAGTTACTACATAGGAAAATATACTTCTTTCAAATGGATAAAATAATGTACTACTCGTGTAAGTATGACTAAATAGCAGGGGTGTATCGGCATAACTCGGTGAACTGAGGCAACGTAAATATCTTTTGATGGCATTAAATAACCTTGACCCCTGCATAGTTTACTCTCCATACGATATTGTGAAATTATTTTAATATTCTAGATGTGTAATTGTTGTATGGTTTTATAAAAGAATTTCATTTTAAACAATATTTTTACTGATCCATGTTTTTGAAGGAACATCATTCAGCTGTGATGATTTCGGGGTAAAAGCTTTAGAGCGTTCTGAGACTTGTCGACTTTCAATGCCATTATCTGTAAATGTTATTTGTTTAAAAGTTCTGGAACTATAAATATTCATCCAAAATCAAAATTATCGAGGCCATTGGATATAAAAATTTTGTCAGAGCATTTTTACCATAATACTAACAGCATCATTCTCCCTACTAAAAAATCATAAAAGCGAAGCCACCATCGGTTCCAAATTTTGTTTATGATATTTGTAGGACATCTTTTATCCACAGTTTCTCAAAACTTCTTATTTTGCCCGTTTTTATTTTTTGTACATTAAAAACTTACGGAACATGTATTACGTACATATGTATGTATGTATGCCCTATACCATCTGTTCGAAAAGCGGAGAACTCTACAACTTTTATGAAGAATTACTGGATTGTTCCGAAAGCAACTCAGAACGTTCATTTTCAACCTTGAGATGAATAAAGAATTATTTGAGAACCACACAGGGGCAAAATCTTCTCAATAGTCTAATTGTTTTAAAAGAAATTTTCCAAAAGCCTTATGAATTTAAAAACTACTAATTATGGGATAAATAGTTTTCGGAACACAATTTAATTTGAAATTATGAAAACACAAGAGTCTAGGAACTATGCCAAAAAATCATAAGTTTTGTTATGAACTGCTATCTCATGCATCTTATAAATAAAAATGAATGTGTGTCTGTCTATGTGTCCTTTATAGGCGTCCAAAGTACTCAACCGATTTTTATGAAATTTTCACAGTATATTCTTGGGATCATGGGTTAAAGCATAGGCTATATTAATTTTTGGAAAAGTGGGCGGTGCCACGCCCCCAGGCTATATAAAACTACAATTCTTCATAACTCTGGACATATTTGGTCTAAATTAATGATTTTTGGATATGTGTGTCCTTTGGTCAAGATTTATGTAATTTTGGAAAAGTGGGCGGTGCCACGCCCACATTTTGTGTATTCAGTATTTTGTTTGTACTTCAATAATGTCCAAAGTTTATGGTTGATCTGTTTTAAACTTTTCCAATACGTTAAAATCTTCGTTGGGTACGACATACATAGGCTACATTTGTAAATTTTTTGGAAAAGTGGGCAGTTCCAAGACCACAAGCTAAGTAATATTTGTTTATTTTTTGTTTATTTGTAATTAAAGTCTTTGAATTTACAAAATTCTTACAGACTAAAAGTAAATATTACTAAGAAAAATAAGATCTTAAATGACTAATTAAATTTACATATCCTGAAGTATGATCAACACCCGTAGAACTGAAAAACAAATTGAGATCAGAACAGGCCCTCACGATGGGGGCATTTGCGGCATAAATAGTTCTAGCAAAACCAATCCTAAAAGTTTCAATCTGTCTGAAATTCCTGCATGGAACATTGAAGCGAATTTTGCTTAGAAGTGCTGGGCAGTCAACAATCCCGGAGATTATACCAATTATGAAACAACACGACAAAATGGATCGTCTACCTTCAAGTGTATGGAGTTCAATCAATAAGCATCTCGCTTCATATGATGGTAAGGGGTCCGTAAAGTTCAGCGATCGGAGAGCAAATCGTAAAAAAACTTTTTGCACTCTTTCTATACGTTTTGAGGATCCAACTTGAAAGGGTCTCCAAATGACGGCAGCGTATTCCAGCCTCGATCTGACAAAAGCACAGTAAAGTGCCTTGAGAGTGTGAGGGTTTGTGAATGCAGAACAGTTTCTGCGAATAAATGCAAACATAGCATAAGACCGAGCTATTACATGGTTGACGTGGGTAGAGAAGCTAAATTTAGAGTCGAAGAATACACCTAAGTCTTTAATTTCCTCTACAGATTCTAGGGCATGGCCTGCAATGTTATATGAGGTACGTACATTATAAGCAGATTTTGAGAACGTTATATGGAAACATTTTTTTAAGTTTAGAGTTAAACGATTTAAGAGGCACCAGTTTTGTAAATTAAGAAGGTCTAATTGTAGCCTTTCAGAATCACTAGGGCTTGTTATGACGGCAAAAATTTTTAAATCATCAGCGTATAATAAGAACTCCGCGAAAGAAAAGCAAGAGCCAATATCATTAATAAATAAAATGAAGAATAGGGGCCCCAAAATGCTTCCTTGCGGGACTCCTGAAGAAGCAATAAATGGCCGGGATGTGGCATTGTTTACATCAACTACACAACGTCTATTAGACAGGTAAGATTTGATCCACAGCAAAAATGTGGAATGAAAGCCCAGCGCCGCCAGCTTTGCCAGGAGTATCCGGTGAGAAACCTTGTCGAAAGCCTTTGAGAAATCGGTGTAAATCGTGTCAACTTGCAATCTATTAAGAAACGCGGAGATGCAGTATTCACTGAAAATTGACAAGTTGGTAACGGTGGAGCGATTTGGGACGAAGCCATGCTGATTGTCCGAGATTAGGCCTTTTACCGCAAAATATATTTTATCGTTTACTATTATTTCGAAAAGCTTAGAAACAGAAGAGAGCTTCGAGATCGGTCTATAATTGCGAACATCGTTTTTATTACCACTCTTAAATATTGGCGTTACTGAGGTCATCTTCCAGTCATCAATAAACGTTCCGGAGGCCAGAGAGTTATTGAAGATAACTGTTAGAGGCTCAGCTAAACACAAACAGTTTTTTAGCAGTATAGATGAAAGCCCATCTGAGTCCGTCTTCGTTGAAGGTTTCAGCTTCTGAATACCATTCACAACATCCGTAACAGATATTCGCAAAGAGCCGAAATTTAGAGCCGAGGCACTAAAAGAAGGAAAACTGGAGGATGAGTAAGAGTCTGCTTCAAAATTAGAGCAGAAAAAATCAGCAAAAAGGTTCGCCGAATCTGCAGCACTATTCGCAAATGTATCGTTGAAAAAAACATTATTTGGGATAGATGAGCAAGCCTTCTTGGACTCGATGAATCGCCAGAAAGCTTTCGAGTTCAACATTATATTGTTCTCAAAACTCAGAATATAGTTTCTGTATAAGAATTTATTCAGGCAGTTGAATTCCTTCAAATAGAATTGAAATTTTGAATGGTACGCAGGTTCCCCCGTCGTATTGAACTTTTTTAAAAACTTGTTTTTCAGATTCCTTAAATGTTTAAGCCTCTTGGTATGCCAGGGCGTCCTATATTTTCTTTTTTTAAAAATAGGGACATGTTGCAAACACAAGTTATAAATTATATTTTTAAAATAATGAAAGCATGAAGTAACATCCTTATCACGGAAGGCATCAAACCAATCAGTGCTAACCAAAGCATCATTAAAGATAGAGAAATTGCAAGCAGTGTAGTTGAATTCCATTACAGGGATATCAGAAAGTTCTGCAAATTCATAAAACTCAAGTTTGAGAGAAATAGGAACGTGATGCATATCAGCCTGTGATATTGGTGTAATGCATTCAGATAAAGTAGAGTTAACATTGTTTGATATAAACACTAAGTCTAGGATTCTATTTAGCCTATTACGTAGACCATTGATTTGAACTAAATCAACGCTTAAAAAAGTGTCAATAGTATGAATCTCGGCTGAAGAGTTGACATTAGAGGCCATAAAAACAGCCGTGTTTTCAATACGAGACCAATTTAAGTTACATAAATTGAAATCCCCAAGGACACAAAGATGATTGTCACCCACAACATTCGAAGAAAGAGAAAGAACATTATCCGCATGTGCAATATATATACTATCTGCACTATTCGGAGGAATATACGAGGCGCACAAATACAAAATTCCAGAGGAGCCATGAACACAGACACAGAGCTGATCAATAAGGGTATCCGGGTTAGCAAGTGTTACCACTGCCGCTTGGAACTTTCTACGAACAGCAATGAGAACACCCCCTCCTCTGGAGCAACCCGTTTTAACACTATCCCGGTCCTTACGGAAGACGTCATACTGATTTGGATCAAAAATTTCACTACTAAAGAAATTATCGTTCAGCCAAGATTCTACCAAAACGAAAATATCATAGTCTAAAAACGAGCTAAATGTAAATACTGCCGAACATTTAGTCCGAAGACCAGATACATTTTGAAAATAAATATTCAAGAACTTAAGATTTAAATTATTATTAAAATTAGGTACAGCAGCAGCATCATGAGGCAACTCGGGTTGCACGAAAGGAACGAAAGGGTTTCACTGTGACGTTCGCCGGCCAGATTTCAGATTTTAAAACCGTGTCCGATATCTCTTCAGGCACGCCAAGCTTAAAATTTACCCATTTTAACATGTGTGGCTCCACACCCTTTTTTATTAATTTAAAGCAGATCAAGTCTTTTTTGTTAACGGAAGCATGATCGGCAAGGTAATCCAAAATATTTTCTTCAGTAACCGTATTCATAAAAGACGAAATGTGCAACCATATAATGCGTCTAACATCATCACGTCGCACAACCGCCAAATTTGCATTTAAACTTGAGCCAACAACCATATTGGGCGATTTCTTTCGTTTGGTGACATTCACCGCAATAGTATCATTGATTAAAATCTGTGAATTGTTATTATTATTGCTGTTCTTCTTCTTGCGACTTACAACTGTTTTCCAATCGGAATCATCAACATCGATATCAGTTACAGCATCAGATACAGAGATTAAATCAGTAACATTTACTTTATCACGCACCATGTTAGAATTAGTTATGGAATTGGTCTCAACAGGGCTATTGTCTTGCGTGTTATTAGTACTGACGGATAGCGAAGCACTCAAACACAAATCAGAAGTGCTACCATTGCTATTGTTGCTATTGTTAGCACCAACAACATTTGCACAAACATCTTTGGTTAACATACCATCAACAGCATTATCCAAAACATCACACGATTGAAAGCGAGAGTCGGGCATCGGCAGATTTAATTTAATAAAAGCAAGATCAGCTTTCAAGTCTTTAATGCCATTAGCAACAACAATGTGATTTTCACAAAACAATGCACGCATAGAGCGCAGCTCCGCATGCAGGTCATTCACTTGAGAACGCAGAAATTTGTTTTCATCAACAATCGCACTCAATTTTAAAACCAGTTCTTGCCTACCACACACACAATGATCGTTGTTATTGTTATTGGTATTAGCATGACACTCTAAGCTGGAGTTGTTATCAAAATCGACGAGATGAATTCCCGAATTTATGATAGGCGCGGGGGGTGGCGAACGAAGAGAGCTTCGACGTGCTCTCTCACAAGCTTTGCAGAAAAATGAAATGTTAGATTTTGTATAATACTCCAAATCAGCTGGAAGTATTTGAACACAAGGAAGATGGAAAAGTTCACTGCAGCTAGCACACTGTATTGACTGCTGAGCACGGTCAACTCTATGGCCACAGCAACACGGCATTTTAGATATGTATGAATATATGTAAGCACAAATGCCCAAATAAAAGAAAAAATTATGACTTGCGAGCACTAAAAAAAAGGCACGTCTGCACAGCTCGACGGTTGAAACTCGTATATTTCAATTCGTTATATCCCTGAATGTATTTGCTTTAGTGACATTTTAACGTTCTTAAATCTTAATCAAAGCACTTAATTTTTTTTTGTTTGTTATTGCCGTTTATACATATCCAGAGTATTATAGGATTTCCATAAAATCATAATAGTGGCGTTAAGTGGTAGGTAGATATAGGATATAATTAAATAAATACTAACTACATATACATCTGCTCAGCAGTGCATAATGGTTTTTGTCATACCCATTGAATTCAAAAGATCCGTTTTTTGAGATGGGCATCCAAAAAATTTATTTGTTTATACCAAAGACTTTAAATCCAGAAACATTGTATATCCTAAAGCACTGCAATAAATGGAATGTTAAAAATTAAAAAAAAATATTTGAAAATGTATTTCCAGGGAAGTCACTGGTCAGGCAGAACAACGTCTGCCGGGTCTGCTAGTAGAGAATATAAAGTTAGGTCCCGCTGAAAAAAATTATTTTTATTTAAAAATTTATCAAGTTTCCAAACTAACCTCGTAATTTCGATTTATTTTTGATGTAAAACCCACTTTAATAGCAAAAGTACCCTCTGGTGTCCCCAAACACATGGGACGTCTGAGATACCCGTCTTAAGCTTAGACCGAAAGAGTTATATATATATATATATATATATATATATATATATATATATATATATATATATATATATATTGCGCGATATACAACAGTTATATCATCAACCTCCTAGAAGATTTTTGCGCCGAGCTTCTCTTCCAATTTGTGGTGTGCCGCTTTTGAAATTTTTCCTACAAATTGGCGGGACCTACGGTTTTTCGCCGACTCCAAACGGCATCTACAACGCAAATGAATTTTTGCTGAGAAGCCTTTCATGGCAGAAATGCACTCGGAGAGTTTGTCAAACCACTGCCGAGGGGCGACCCCGTTTTGAAAAAACTTTTTCAAACCACTTTTTGATGTAACCTGCACCAGGTAGGTGGTAGGCCGACAACACTACCTCCACACCACGGTGGCCGCCAAGAGTTATGCATAAGTAATTTATACTCCCAAATGAGAGTTTTACATGAAATATGTGCATCTTCATACGAATGACGTTTCACCTGTTTAACTGTGCTAATGCTTAGTGGCGGCAGATTGCAATCATTATGAAAATATCGCGTACGTGCTTTCTGAGAAATTAGCAGCTTTTATGTAATACACTGCTGCTTGAGAGTTTGTTTTTATATAATAATGCTCGAAAGAAACTAAGAAAAACGTTATAATAATATGCCAACACACTTGCATAGATGAATAAAAAAAATGTTTGAAAGAGTAAAACCATGCATAGCAGACATTTGTGACACAATTTCTTTGAGCTGAGTAAGAAATTCTAAGACAGATGCAGTAAAAGTGTGCAAAAGCCAAGGACTCTTTCATAAGATCGTGCTTCTAGGCCGAAAACCTTTCTCAAATTAACCGCTTTGATAGTTCTTGGTCGGATATGAATTCAGTTCACTCAAGTTACGCTCAATGAAGTTGCTGTAAAGGCCTCAGAAGCAGGCGCGTATTCAGGGGGGGGTTTCGGGGGTTCAAACCCCCCCCGAAATTTCCGAAAATTAAAAAATACATATGCGTCTGTACTAGAATAATTACTCTATTCACTTTTAAAATCCATGTAAAGAAAGTAGCATTAATAGCAATAATGAAATAAAGAATAAAATTAAATAATATTTCACACTGAGAGAAGTTATTGGTAGTCGCTAAACAATTGTCAGAGTAAGTTTGAGAGGTCACAACTAAATTCCTGCAACGGTTCACTCACTTGGCCCTTTAAGAAATTCGCGCAAAACTATCAGACTTGTTCTGCATAAGATCAACTTAGCATCTCAACTACATAGCATGTTAACAATAGCAAGAGTGATTCGAACTCAAGTCTGTTGAAATTCAAATTAACTGCTTTTCGAGTTATGAATACAGCGGGCAAAAATCGTAAAAATGAGTGTCTCTCGTTGTTGTAGTCACGGTTCCCATAAGCTTAACCAAAAAAAATGACCAAGAAGTTAAAAAAACTTACCAAAAATTACCAAGCAGTACACAACGCAGTCGTATTGAATTATCAGAGAAAGTAACAATTAAATAGTACTTATACTTGTGAGGTGATAATAAAAAGTGACGCTAATTTGGCAAAAAAGGATTGAAAAAATTTAAAAGAAAGCCCGGTATGCTGTTGAAAAGAAAATGCTTAAGAAATATTTTCAAGAATTTCTTGACTATGAAATTGTCATGAATAGCCAACAAATGTTGACGTTCCGTTTTGCATGTTGAATAATTGC
The DNA here is from genome assembly GCA_951509765.1 of Sphenella marginata. Taxonomy (NCBI): domain Eukaryota; kingdom Metazoa; phylum Arthropoda; class Insecta; order Diptera; family Tephritidae; genus Sphenella; species Sphenella marginata. Next base: position 91,699,541 of record OX608080.1, on the reverse strand, counting down.
AATTTTCCGCTTTTTATATGAATTTCAATGTTATTTTATTATATTTTTTGTTTTTATTTTTCCGAAGCTTCAGTTTTTCTTCAAGAAATAAAGCGACAACTATTTACTTCTTGCCAAAGCCTGAAGAAATCCTACAAAAAAATTTCAAAACAAACAATAAAAATAAATATTGTTTTGTACACGGCTAAAAGATTTAGCCTAGATTTAAAACTTTTTGGGGCTACATATACACCTAGACCAGTATGTTTGCGTTCAAAGTGTTGTTTGGAATTTCCAGCAAGATTAACTTCCTTTGACTAATTTCATTATTTTTGTATGAAAGAATGTGCAAAAAAACAATAAAAATACTGCGACTCAAAGTTAAGAACGTTGTGGAAAATTCATGAAAATTCAAGCAAACTCGAAAAAATTTCATAAAAATTTCTAACTTTTTAGTAAATATGTTTAAATTTTTTCGAGTTTGCAGTTTTGTGGCCCGTTCAATTAAAGTGAACAAAGATAGCAATCTTAAGCCGCTAGAAGAATTACTAGATTTTTGGCAATTTTTTTTCTAGCAAAGTGCATTATCTTCCATACAAATTTATAAGCGTAATATTTTTATATTGAAGAAAATGCTCTTGGTCGGCTTTTGACAATTGAACGAGCAGCAAAACTGCATACTCAAAAAAAATCAAAAAAATTTTACGAGAAAGTTAGAAATTTCAATGAAATTTTTTCGAGATTTCTTAAATTTTCATGAATTTTCCACAAACTTTTTAACTTTGATTTGCAGAATTTTTATTAAGTATTTGCACATACTTTCATTCAAAAATAATTAAATTAGTTAAAGAAGTTAATTTTACTGGCAATTCCAAAAAAGCCCTTTGAACGCAGACATACTGGTCTAGGTGTATGACCAAATTTGGTTTAGAATTAAATTTACGCCGGTTGTCATAGAAATGCGCCTAAATAAAAATTATTTAAATTTTATACCGAAAATGTTGTTAACAATTTTTTATGTTTTTTTTTTTAAATGTTAGGTCTCGAACCGACGTGCCCCAAATCAGTGCGCAATACTCTACCTACTGAGCTACGGCGCACTCATGAATTTTGTGCGAAAAGTGCAGTGTTTGTTTATCCTGGTGAAGTTTTAAATCTAAACCGCAAAAAATTGAGAAAGGTTTGGAATTTATTACCAAACAGTTTTAAAAATTGTGCAAACCAATGAATGGTTTAAAATTAAGGCTCAAATTTTTAGCCGTGTAGAAAGAGGAAATTTTCAAATAAATAAAAGTATAAATATGTAATATGTGAAAATATTAATATGTGTGTATTTACAGGTAATTCTTATTTACTGACACTTTGGCCAAAACCCCACCCGAAATTTTTTTCTGGCTACGCGCCTGCTCAGAAGTATCTGTTAATAATAGTATAGAGTTCGTCAATAGAGGGGCCCTTAGCCGAAGCCATAATTATGCTGTTATCAGCATAAGAAACAATGGAGACTACCACTGCTGGTGAAGGAAGCCTCGAAATATGGACCTTAAACAATCCTGTGTTACTAATTGTTTGATGCTTCGTGTTCTAGATTTGTTGTCCCTAAAGTTGACTGCTGCATGTGGGCAGGGATCCTCTGGTGCCTCTTCCAGGTTTCTTAGGAGTATAGCGTCATTGACCGCGAAGGCTATAGAAAGCAAGGTCAAGTGCCAGCAACACCGCCATATGACTTTAAGGATGTTGGTTCAAACCAGAGTTTGTCTGGGACGAGATATTGTTCTGTGTGTCTTCCAAAAGCATTGCTGATGTCTGCTCAAGTGCAGGTTTGCAGTGTAGTGAGGAAGCAAAGTGGTCTTCGATAAATAACTCTGCCCCTTGTGGTCTCTGTGTTGTGTTTGTGATTATGCGCCCGACGCTTGTCTCACCTTTCGGTCCTGTCAGCAGGTTTGCCTTGACTGTTAACCATCATTTTCCGACTCCGCTGGAGAGGTTGCATGTCCCTAGGTGTTGTTTCCATTTTGTAAATTTTTTGTCGTTAACTGTCCCTCGGATTTCTGCATCATAATCTTTAATTCGAGGACCTGCGGGGTTGATGGGTCTCACTAGGGCTCGCTCTCTTGCCAGAGCGAATTTCGGAAATTCTTCCAGTGAAAATGAACCGACCGGAGGCTGAATCGATGATCTTGGGAAACTCTCGTTCACTTTGGCGTACGTCTGTCGGCGTCGATAAGGCAGCGAAGGAGCGCTCTGTATAGTTCATAAAACGGTCCCACCTCGCTTTGTTGAAATTAATAAATGCACGTACTTTGATTTCTGTTCCGTTTTATCATCTTAAGCCAGCTGAACCGCCTACCCATATGACAGTTTATCGACCGACTACCGGCATGTCCGCGCATCTCGCGTAGCCCTTCAATCCGTTATTGACCCAAGCTTTGAACTTTATGTGAAACAGCGCTGAATAATCGGTTAAGCAACAATGTTGCAAATTTGCCAAAGGTTATTTACGCTTAAATCTTTCGAAATAAGAGGAAAAACTTTTAGCATAAGAAATTAAAATTAAATTTTTTGGCGGATTTTTTTACAAAAAAAAAAAAAAAAAAATTATTAAACCCAACCTAAAAATACTTTGCCTACATTGCGTGGAAATTAGCACTCTTTCGGTTTTAGTTCCTCTTTCGGTTTGGGTTCCTGTTTTGAATTGTCTTTTGGTTCTGCCTACAGTTTTGGTTTTAGTTTCTGTTCTTCGTTTTCAATTTCGGTCCCAAATGCGGTGTTGACTCCGCCATCTATTTCATTTCCAGTCTCGAATCGAGGTCTGCTTCTTTCTTTATCGGGTCTAGTTCCGGTTCCGTTTCCAGGTTCAGTTTAGGTGTTGTTTTCCTCCGAGGTTTCAGTTCCGAATGCAGTTTCTGGGCGCTTTCTTGGCACATAATCTGAGCAAATCCCTTCTATTATTTTTAAGATGGACTGAATCATGAATATCATGGGCTCCTATACATAACTTTCACCTCTTATTATCCGCGTTAAAAAAGTGCTGAGAGACAAGGTGCTTGCCTTAAAGATATCATCCACGTCGAGCCAGTTCACGGGTGATCTCTTACGAAGCCGTGTTTTCTTTCCAAGTTCATGGCCCATTTTCTGCACTGCTCAAAGAGACTCGATATTATCGTTGTTGGCTCGAGAGCTTGATCCAGGCAGTAACATCAGATATGCTCTCTGAATAGTGTAGATCTCGAATTAGAACACACTCTGATATTGTTTGCTTTGTTTCTTCCACTCTGAGTGGGTTTCCCATCTTTCAAGTCTTCTTCTTGAAGGATCACGTTCTAGTATGTGTCCCAACACGTTTATTTTCCGAAACAGCAAAAATATTGTAGGTTTAATGTAGCGCTTCTCTGCTGCTTCTGACTTTGTTGTTTTGTTGCATTGGCGCTGTTATTTATTTTGGCTACAACGTTGCTACCCGGGTTAAGGTTCAAATTGATCTCATAATTTCGTTTTTTTTGAGCTTTTTTTCTCACTCACTCGACTGCTACCGGCTGATAAGCTATAGTTTGTTGTTGCTTGTTTTTGTACGCCTTTGGCTTACACATTTTTTGTTGTTATGTATTTTTGTGCTGTGTCTTCCTCATTTTTGTGTTTTGTTTTTCCTTCTTTTTATTTGCAACGCTCTATGCAATACTGCAAAATACCAACAAGCAACAACAAAGCTACAAAGTTCAGTTGCTGCAGCTGAAAATGAAAAAAGAAAAAAATAAAAACAAAACAGAAAAAGTTGAATCGTTGGGGTGCTTAGAGGCCAAAGCAATGAGAAGCAGATGCCCCATGGCACTTTTATCTGTGACATTATTATTGTTGTTGTTGTTGCTCATTTCTTTGAATGGCTATTACGAGCGCGTCGCAAGCGCAGTTAAATGACATAACTTATGGCAGATTTCAAATTTGTCGAAAAAGTTAATTTTTGTTGATTTAACTTTTATGAATGTTTTTCATATCTTTTGTACACGCACCCAGACGGGCCAACGATCGACAACGACGGAAGTTTTAAAAGCCTACGCGTACTCGTATCAATGTACATACATACATATGTACATACATTTATACACAAACATACACATACTCGTATGTTAAATAGCCTACGATCGCATATGGGCAATAAGTTTAACAATAACTATGGAAGCAATAAAAAACAACAATTTGTACTGGCATTTTCCTGTATTTAATCCCCAATACATATTTTGCCCATAATTCATTTTACAATAATTGCTTAATATCTCTGCTCAAAGTTGTATGTATGTATGTATGTTTACTTGTACAACAAGGTTTCCGAGCTCTCATTTAACTTTGTATAAATATTGTTAAAGCTTAGCTTGAAATTGATAACCTTAGTTGAGACCAAATAAATCAACAAAGCAGAGATTATTGTTGTAACCTCACAAATATACTAACTAGAGCCTATGGCTGTATGTTATCGATATGTGTATACCTTTTTCGGCATTAATTCGGCTCGCAACGGAACTAACAGCTTCTGTTCTGGTGCTCGCCCAATTGCCTTTGGAATGGTTTTATTGGACGCTCGATGTTTCGGTTAGACTCGACTTACTTATCAGCTGTTCTAAAGATGTTTCAAAAAGGTATGTTATCTTCTCCTTTATACTCATGTGTATTACAAGTTATGTTGTTGTTGTTGTGGAATCGAAATCGCGTTGCCTAGTCGTCACCGATCTTACCTAGAATTGTCTTAAAAGTCTTCTAAAGCAGTCCGAGAAACCAGCGGCTTCAAAAGGGGTAGACCATAGAGAGATTGGTGTTAGAAGAGTTGTCACTGTTGAGCAGATAAATAGATGGTTAATATCGTGGGGGACATACCACTTGCCCGGCAGATATTTGGGTTCAGTCTGGATAGGTAAAAGTTTAACCTGATACAGTATCGAGAGCGAAGTTGTGCCAGCATAACTCTTGTCTCCCTAGGCAGATCGCGCTCTTCTTCGGCAACAGGTGGAGCTTGTGCCTGAATGATGGCATTTACCGGACCCGAGCTAACAATGGAGTTTACCGACTCGGTATGGATGAGATTGAGGACCTGCCTGTGCACCTTCGGATCAAATACCGCTAGCCCCGGCGAACATATAGTCTCCGCGTACCCCACACCGGATGGACAATTGCCTTGTATGTTGGTAGCAACGTTTCTATATCTTTTCCCCCAGTGCTGCCAGCTAGTGACTTGAGAATTTTGTTGTTGGTGTGTACCTTAGTGGTAATTGCGGCTGCTTGAGTATGCTTTAATTCTAGAGCAAAGCTCATCAACGGTGTAAGAGACGATCGTGACACCCTGTGGTGGTATGGGGAGCCTCGAAACATAAAAGCCTGCTTAATAATACGAGGCTTTGAAATTTTGACCCTGAATTCCAGAAGACTGCCAACCCTCAGATAATTGGCGGTCCAACCTTTTAGACAGGGGGGTTTGATTAAGCTGAGCGTGGTTGACCGTAAGAAAGGCTTATGATAGGTCCAACGCAACCAGCACAGTTGTCTCATTAGGTCCCCTACGTTGGCAGGCTTACCGGGCTGTAGTAGTGGCACCGCTTTTGCCCGTTTCCATTCTTCAAGAGTAACGAAGGTACACCCTCAACGCCTAGATGTTTTAAGATCAAAATGACCTTTCGATTTGGTATTCTTTGACCTCTTGATGACTGGTGCAGACATGTCGTGATGGCAATAGGCGCTTGACTGTCTTTCCGTTTATGCGCTTTCCTGGTGGCCCGTCTCATTTCTCTGCCCACTGGAGGACGATGTTAATGCTTTTACTCAAATTGACAAAGTCATTGGCGGTGTCGTGATTGTCTATATGCAATATTTAGGTTAGGTTATGTTAAAATGGCCGCCTGCCTGCACAGCCTAGACGCGCACTTAAGCCAAAGGGCCCATTGTGATCTGGTCAATGTTTTATCATTAACGCGACAACCGTTTCTATGTACTATTTTACCCGACCATTTACCCTCGTCAATCAAAACTACACTTTTTTAAAGAATTTAATCACTGCCTTGCTCACTTTCTAGCCTGCCCTCGTATTTATATTTACATAACTACATTCATTTAAGTACTTACTGATCTTTCAGCAAAAAACATTTACAGTCAATTGTTTTGATTTTTAGTTTCCTATTATACTTTTGCAAAGCTTAAAATGTCAATGAACTTTTCGTCATTGATTGACAATCAATTATCATGAAGTTCTTGTTAACGTTTTTACGGAAGCAAATGTATATAGCAGGGATCGTAACGTTTATGATTTTTATAAAACAAAAGTCTAAAATAATTAAACTTTTAAAAATTACTTTTATTTAAAAAGCACCTTGTAAAGTCCGCTATTATTATTTTTGCCCTAAAAAAATTAAACTATAAGAGCTTTTTAAAGCTTTTTTATTTTTTAAATAATTAAATTTTGATTTAATTTTTTTACAGAAATGCCATTTTAAAAAGCTTTTTTAAACAAATTTTATTTTTTATGATCACTAAGGTAACAGTAAAAATGTATAGTTATTTATTGACATCTTTCAAAAAAGTCATAAACAAAAATTCTTAAAAGTCGAAAATAACTGTCCAACTCGGTCCTACTAACTAATTATACACATACATACAGACATACATACATATAAAGAAATTCATTTATGAGACTTGGCGAAAAAGCTTTTGCATCAAATCTTATAACTTTAATCCTATAGTAAGGTCTTTTGTGATTGAAGTAAGTACATAGATGACACTTTAAAGAATTCTTCGGTTCTTCTATAATAGTGTTATTTACTGGCGAGAGCATTGGTATCTTTCAATAAGACTCGCATTGGTTACCTGGAAGTCCAGGCTTAAAAAGAGATACAACCCATTCTGCTTCCATACATTGGAAATTTTCGAACATCACGATGTAGATATAGTCAAGGCCTAAGGACATCGAGCGTTTCGTTTTCTTGATAGCTACCTGTGGATATGACCATTTTAGTGACTTCGTGATATACTTAAGACTGACATCTTCTATGTTGGTCGTAGCATCAATATGTGTATACAAAGATATATGTATACAAAATACATACAAAACCACAAATACTTACTTACACATAAATATCTCATAGCGGTATTCGACATGACAGCTGTTTTCTGTTGGTGATATGCACAGAATTTAATACTGTCATCTTGGCATATATTTGTACAAATTTTATACAATTCCTGGCATTTCGCTTTAGGCCAATAGTGCACCAAAACAACAAAAACAATAAAAACAAAAATTAGTATGAATGTAAGTAAGTAAGAATACGATTGGTGTGCGCTATAAAAGTGAAGCCTTTCTGCCTGGCGGCTTGACTTTAAGCAACAATTTTCACTTTGGTCTTGTTGTTGTTACAACAGCCGTTATACAGTACAATAACAATTGACATACCAACACACATTCGTCGTTGTTTAATGGGCGCAATGGCGTTTGCAAAGTGACGACTGTCACAATAAGTACTGTACTTGAGCCACTGTTGACCGTGGCAAGGCGCACGCGCGCAGTCATTCACCGTGTAACCGTTTGAGGTAGACGCGAGAGTGCAAATACTTACAAACATGCACTAACGGTCATTGGAACAGGTACGAAATTTTGTAGAAAATGAATAAGAACAAGTAAGGAAGTCTAAGTTCGGGTGAACCGAACATTAAATACCCAGAAAAAGGGGGCGTGGTTTTCATCCGATTTCGCCCATTTTAAAACCAATCTATTCAGAGCCTAAACAATAGCGAATTTGGTGGGCGCGGCCACGCCCCTTGCTTATAAAGCATTAACCGCTTACGTGAGCCAAAAGTACTCAATCGATCTATTCAAGGGTTATACCATGTCCTATATATAACTTTGGAAAAGAAGGCGTGCCGTGCCCATTAGTCAATATTTTCATAATTTTAAAAAAGTGGGTGGTGGCACTCCCACGGATTTTATTATGTTGTTTGTCCCTATTTGAAGATCAGTTTTCATTGCAGATCTTTATGATACTTTCACAGTGGCTTGTTAATAGTGAAATGTTGATATTTTGTTTATTCACTTGTGGGCGGTGCCACGCCCATTTTCCAAAATATTACCAAAAAACCTTTAAACATCATTAATAACATCATCAGGTGAATGAGTGTACTAAATTTTAGCATTATATCTTTATCAGTTAAACAGATATTGCATATTCCGGTTTCCTAACTAAGAGAGAACTTTAGTCCAAAAAGGGGCGTGGTCGTTCACCGATTTTTCTTTTTTTCTGTGGTAGTGCTCTACATAAACATAACATAATTATTAGCAGTCGAATTTGAAAATTTCGTGACTCATAAGTGGGCGGTGCCACACCCACTTTCCAAAATTTTGCGAAAATAATGTAAATAATATGAAAATTGATGTATGTACCACATTATATTATTATAGCGGTATCAGTTAATTAGATGTGGACTTTTCAATATTTCCACCTCCTTTCAATATAACTTTTATAAAAAAGTAGGCGTGGTCGCTAAGCGATTTCGTTTATTTTCTATAGCTGAATTTAACACAACAATAGTATATCCTCTACAAAATTGTGTTATACTAGCACAAACTGTTCTGAAGTTATTGAGAGTCAAAATTTGAAAATTTCTTCAAATATATGTGGGCGTTGCCACGCCCCTTTTCAAAAAATTTGATAAAATCGGCCTTAGAACATCGGAATCAATACATATTGCAAATGTTATCATTGCATCTCCTTCTAATATTGAACTAACCCGTTTTATACGTTTTTCGAAATTTTCGATATCGAAAAAGGGGCGTGGTTATGGTCCGATTTTTTTTTTTTTCATAGAACACTATTTCGACCTAGAAAATATTTGAACTTACCCACTCGACCAAGAAACGTATGTTGGCGAGCATAAGAGAATTACGATAGTTATATCCAGCATTTTTTTTTCATAGAACACTATTTCAACTAACAAAATATTTGAACTTAGTCATATGAACGCGAGTGTACGCTTGTATGTATGTATGTGTGTTTGGTAGCGTATATCCTATAAAAAAAATGTATGAACATAGCATTACATAAATCGCCAGAATTGTATAAATGTATCTATAAACAAACAGTAACTACCACAACAAAAACAATAACAACTTTACAATCACAACAAGATGATCCGTCAACAATTGCGTAGATGCAACAGCATTGAAGCGTCAACGAGGCTGACTAAAATGCCGCAAGCCAAATGGCAGCTAACTAAAAGTTGTAGCAAAGACACAACAACAACTTGGCATAACAAGCTTTATTATGTACCAGATCGGTCGACTAAAACGCCTGTTTCCGTTGGCCTTTGGTATTTTTGTTAATGCATTGGAAGCTTGGCTGTTATCTTTTGTGACGAAGTTGCAAAAACAGCAACATGTTTACTTTACAAATACCTTATAACAGTCTTATGTATAGAGAAGAAATATCAGTATGAGTTTTGTAGCAAGGTAAGGCTGCACATCGCTTCAACTAGGGCTTGTAAGTAAATTGAATTCTCTAAGGGCCGCTCATATCAAGAAGAAATCAACATGATTTTGTTGGAATTTTTTTCCGATAACCGATTCAGCTTTTCCAGTTGGAAAAATACCTACAGTACTTTTGGTGAGTCAAGATCCAGAAGTGAACACAAAGAAAATCAAGTACTCGTAATATAACACAGTTCCCTTTGTCAGCACTCATATAGACGAACGGATAAAATCGGCGATTTTCGTTTATCGTGAGTTGAGCAATTGTTCTTTGAAGATTTAGTCTGAGATTGTTTTTGGTGCTGAGAACATTGATTTGGAACTATTGACTTTATTCCATCCTTGGTACATGGCTCTACACAACCATTCCCGACTGGGCTGTTGAATTTTATAAGTATGTATGTATGTATGTGCCCACCTCTGTTGATATATGCTTTTGTCGCTAAAGTGGCATTCGCTAAACTCCATTTGCTTAACCGTTAAATGTTGCAGTTTTTGAAATTTATTTTCATGTTATTACCAACAATTTTTCTTTGCTAGCAGCATTTTTCGTCATTCTACTATTTTTGTTTATTCGTCTCTGTTGCAGTTTTGCTCCTTTGTAAGAAGTATGTGATGTTTACCCAGCAAACCATTTGGTTTCTTAAAGTTTCGCAATTTGAAGTTTTATTTACTCTCTAATGCTTGAAAATTTAAAAAGTGCGACGTAAATGGGTCCGAAACTCCTTACTTCGCAAAAATTTGCAAAGAGTTGTTACTAAGAATAAAAAGCGAGGGCGAGCCGAATAAATCCGCACGTAACTTTTTATTTAGAATCTGGCTGTGCTGAAAAGATCGCAAACTTGAAATTGTTATTCGTATTCTTGAAAATTACAAAGCAAACAAAAATGTTTGTTGGGTAGCATAGTTATTTACAATTATTCTGCATCACAATGACATACACATACATACAGTAAAGTAGGTCAGAGGCATTATTACGAGTAAAGAAGATAATAAATTAGGACGTTTCGTGAAATTTCCGCTAGCTCTGTTTGCATTCTATTGCTTAAAGGATTAGTTATGATCGTAGAACGCAAGTTGGTATTTGAAAATTAGGTGACTTGAAAATGGCTTTGTAGAATGACGTTAATTCGCATTAATTGTGCATAAGTAATTTGCAGATTATGCCAGAGTAAAATCAAATTTCCAATAAGCTCCAACTAAGAACCTCTTCAATTTTTTGAGATACGCAAGAGACGGAAACAAACTTTCTAACAAAAAACAAACCCCACATTTTTAGTTTTTCTACTAATTAGTAGCACTTACATAAGTAATTTTTGGTGCTTAACCCTAGCCCATGTTGGCAGGTTGCCAGATTTTTTATTACGCACCAGTCAAGTTGCTGAATCTTTTTATGGTGGAACCTAGTACTGCGGGTTATCGTAAGATCCCCGCTCTCTTCCGCCATGACATCGCTTTTTTCTTCTTTCTCTAGTCTATGCTTGCAAGTTTATGAGTTATTGAAAAATAAAATTGCTAATTCGCTTCCTCCTTTGGCAAAAAAAATTTTCTTCAATACGTTTCACTCATGCATTCAACAAATATTTTTTCAGCTAACGAATTACTTCCTATAAACTGTAGGTACATCGTTCCTATTCAAGCATATTCGATTTCTTTTTAAAGCACACTCAATTTTTCACATTTTACCACATAAAAACTTTAATTTGCTATAAAAAGTTTTCATTTTCATTTCAAATCAAAATTAATTAAAAACTTAATCACTTTCTTTCTCTGTCTTTTGTTTTTTGCAGGTAAGCAAATGAAACGAAATTAATCAACTCTTTACAACAAACAGACCGCTAAAGATCGTTCATTGCGCATATGAAAAGCGCGCATTGTATGTAACTACAAGTACAACATTCCCACTTTTACTCATACAAACATACAGTTATGAAAAATTGCATTTTCAACGAGTATGGAGTTATGCATTTGCAAAGAAAACATAAAAAAGAAATCCATTTTTCATTAACAACATTTATGAAAGAATTAAGCAATAATTTATAGTCAACAGGAAAATAACTCAGTTTATGCAAAAACAACAAATTCGTTATGGTGGCGAGTAATCAATAATACTTGCATTGCTACGATGAGCTCTGCGAACGAAGTACAATCCATCTTGGATTGGAGCA